>PVLC010001052.1:13533-161250 GCA_004027655.1 Graphiurus murinus
CTAAAGCACATGATGTAATTACACAATCATATCAAGGTCACTCACCGAAGTGAACCTGAGGGGGAGGGAAGGGGAGGGGATTGGGGTGGGAATTGGGGAAAGGGTCAAATGAGAACTGTGTGCAAATATGTTGTTAACAACTCGTACTTAACAAAGATGTATGCTATATTGCACGAATTACTACAATAAAAAAAATAAATAAATAAAAAATAAAATGATCTTCTGTTGCTTTTTGTAGTAAGACTAAATTAACCTATTTGGCTTTAATGTCCCTCACCATTTAATTCTTCCAGTTTTCAAAAGATAACTTTATTATTATTTTTTTTTCGGTACTGGGGATTGAACTCAGGGGCATTCTACCTCCAAGCTATACCCCCAGCCCTATTTTTTATTCTTTATTTTGAAACCGGGTCTCACTAAGTTGTGGAGTGCCTCACTAGATAGCTGAGGCTGGCTGCGAACCCGGATCCTCCGGTCTCAGCCTCCCGAATGCTGGGATTACAAGCGTGCACCACCACGAGCGGCTGATAACTTTATTTTTTATTGGCGCATTGTAATCATACATCTTGATGAAGTTCTATGTGATAGAGGAATACATGCACATAGTACTTGTTGAGCCCTCCCCCAGTTCCCACTCTCTTTCCTCCCACTCCTTCCAATGCTCAGCACAGTGATTGAATTTGATAGATGTGTATATGTACATCATGTCCATTGAGGTGTGCCCCTCTCCCTTTCCCCTATCTCCCTCAGTTAGGTCACCTTCTTCACTCATCTAAGGTTTCTCCTCTCTTGTATGGAGTTCTCCCTATCCTCCATTTTCTCCCTAACTTCTGCATATTGGGGAGAATATCCGACTTTTCACTTTTTGTGACGGGCTAATCTCTTAGCATAATGTTCTCCAGTTCCATCCATTTTCCTGCAAATGACAATTTTGTTTTTCTTTATGGATAAGAAAATTCCATTGTGTAATATTTCATAATTTTGTAGTCCATTCATCTGTTGCTGGACATCTCAACTACTTCCATAGTTTGGCAATTTTAAATTATTTAGCTATAAATATAGATATGCATGCTTTACTCTGGTAGTTTGTTTCCATTATTTTGGATAGATATCCGGGAGTGGTATAGCTGTTCATTCCCATTTTTTTTCCTTTGAGGATTCTCCACACTGTTTTCCAAAGTGTTTGCACTAATTTGCAATCTCACCAACAATGTATTAGAGTTCCTATTTCTCTACAACCTCACCAGCATTTGTTATTGTTTGTGTTTGTAATGATTGCATTCTATTGGGGTTAGGTAAAATCTCACTGAACAGGAAATTTTAAGATCTTAGAAGATGGATGGACCTCTCATGCTCTTGGATAGGCAGAATAAATATCATTAAAATGGCCATTCTTCTGAAAGTGATCTATAGATTCAATAAAATACCCATTAAAATACTAAGGGCATTCTTCACAGATACAGAAAAATCAATTCTTAAAATCATTTGGAACAACAAAAATCCAGAAATAGCCCACATATTTCTCAGCAATATGAACCATGCAGGAGGCATCACGATTCCTGAATTCAAACTATACTACAGAGCCATAGTAATAAAAACAACATGGTTTGGACAAAAAAGCAGACACATAGACCAATGGAATAGAATAGAAGACTCAGAAACAAATATACAGCACACTTATAGCAAATTGATTTTGACAAAGGGGCCAAAAACATACACTGGAACAAAGATAGCCTGTTCAACAAACGGTGTTGACAAAATTGGTTATCCATATGCAGAAAAATGGAAATAAACTCCACTTTATCACCCTGCACAAGAGTCAATTTAAAATGGATCAAACATCTAGAAATCATACCAGAGACTTTGCAACTACTTAAGAGGGCACAGAACCAACAGTTCAACACATAGGCACAGGTAAAAACTTCCTCAACAAGACCCCACAGGCACAAGAAATTAAAATGAGGTTCAATACATGGGATTGCATTAAACTGAAGAGCTTCTGTGCAGCAAAGGAAACTATCAAGAACCTCAAGAGAGAGCCAATAGAATGGGAGATTTTTGCCAGCTATTCCCCTGATAGAGGACTAATATCTAGATATACAGAGAACTCAAGATAACTCACCACCAAAAGTACAAACAACTCCATCCAAAAATGGGTAAGTGAACCAAATAGACACTTCACAAAAGAAGAAGTGCAAATGGCCAATAAATGTATGAAAAAAATGTTCAACATCATTAGCAATCAGGGAGATGCAAATCAAAACTACCCTGATATTTCACCTCAATTAGAATGACAATCAAAAGATCATCTTAATCTAAACTTCATGGAAGGCTGGATAGTCTCCTCTATACCCAATATTCTCATAAAACCTATCTCAACTTTAACACCACTTTTTAGGACATTTTCTCTTCTCCAGTCAATCTAAATCTCACTTTCCCTTCTAAGCTCTGTTAATACTTCTTCAAAGGAGGTTTCCCAGAGATCATAAATCTTCTGCTTTCTAATAATGGATTAAATTTAACAGTAAATACTATCATATTTGGGAGAGTTATTTTAACAATCTCTAAAATATAGTGCTCATTCCACTGGGAACACAAATTATTCAAAGACTCAGCATTCTTAAATTGATAATATCATGAGTCCACTTTTCCTGGACCTACATAAATCTATCTACCCTTTGCTAAACTGGGATTGATGAGGCTCATGTTGAAAGCTGGGAGCTCAAAGGAAGTGCTTTTTCTAGTCTAGGGAGTAAGCAGAACTGTACAGGTGAAGACAACTTTCAGAATGCCCCAGCTTGCCCAGGTTCTCAACATTTCTTACATAGTGACTGAATATAGAATTCTTACTGTTTTGTTTCTCTTTGGCAAAAAAAAAAAATAGTAATTTTAAATATGGGTTTATAGAGTCACTAAAATTCTAAGGGTATTTATCCAATTTTCCATTTATTCTCAATAGAATTTTGTGGGGAGCAATATGCAAATTTTTAAAAGAAACTCACTGTTATGGTTTGTATATAGAATATCCTCTGGAAGAGCTCATGTATTGGCAATGTAAAAATGTTCAGAGGTGAAATAATTGAATAATTAGAGTTCTAATATCATCATTAAGTATATACATTGGTGGATTAACAGATTTATTGGGTGGTAAGGTAGGTAGGTAGGGCATGGATGGAGAAGATGGATCATATGGAGTGTGATCTTAGAAATATATATATATATATATATATATATATATATATATATATATATATATATATATATCCCACTACCATGTCACAAGCTCTGTGGATGTGACCCAGTCTAACATGTACTGAAACCTCTGAAGCCTCCAGAAATGTGGGCAGATAAATCTTCCTTCCTCTAAGTTGTAGTCATCAGGTATTTTGGGTCATAGCAGTGAGAATGGTGACTGAAATACCAACATTCAGTCTCAACTTTGATTATCATATGCAGTGGATATTTTGCCAATTGATATGTGTGTGTAGTTACATAATTTTCTTGTAGATAAGGTCTCTTGAAGATACTATCCTCTAAGAAATTATGAAACAAGTCACTAAATTAGTAGGATGAAACGTAGATAAAAACAGGAGTCAGAAAATATGAAGGGAAATTGCAGGGGAAGTTTAATAGGAAAGTTCTAGAAAAGTTTCAGCAAATCTGGCCACTGGAAACAGAAGGAACTAACCTGGTCCTCAAACCATCTGGTCCCAGTACTCTGTAATTCATTTTCTACAATAAATCCTAGATGTTTGGTTTTCCCAAGCCTGGGTTCCACATGGATGAGATTCCTGATATCCTATTTCCCTACACAGCCATATGAAAAACACCCCCTTTCTGAGGCAGTTTTAGTCAGTCTCTTTCTTGTAAGCAGAAAAATGTAAAACAAGAGTCATTTCCATGAGCCTCTTTCTTAAAAGATGATTTAGAACAATGCAAAATATTTTGATTAATTTTTCTTGAAATAGTTAATAACCCACATGTTGAGATGTTTATGAGTGATTAGCCTTTTGAAAAGCTTGTCTGTGCTTAAAAAGATTTACAAGAAGACATTTTCTTGTTCATGTGTCACTTCCTCCTTGATTCAAAGGAATTTGGTGGAGGATAGCAAATCCCAAGATCAGATGAAACATCAACTCCTCTTACTAACCTATGAGAAGTCCACTGCATATTACAAGCTCACTTTCAATAGTAGAACACTTTTGATTCATTACAACATTTGTGAGTTTCATTTAACACTTGGGTATGAGAAGAAATTGCTTGTAACCCATAGTATGTGAGAATTGTACAATATGTGCAGATGTTATGTTTGTGTCATTCTGACCTGGCCAATAATTAGTAAACATAGACAAACACTCCCTCCTTCTCTCTCCCTCCCTTCTCCCTCCCGCTTTGCCTTGCCTTGCCTTCCTTCCTTCATTCCTTCCTTCCTTCCTTCCTTCCTTCCTTCCTTCCTTCCTTTCTTCCTTCCTTCCTTTCTTCCTTCCTTCCTTCCCTCCTTCCTTCCTTTCTTCCTGCTTTCCTTTGTTTCTTTTCTTTCCCTCACCCTCCCTACTTCAAAAAGTACTTACTGAAAACATGTGCAGTTTTGACTTCCTGCTGAAAGATAATACCCTGAGATGAATTATTGTTATATTTTATAGTGAGATCACTGCTCACAAGCCATAGGATTAATATGTGTTGCTTTGCCAACATTGAGCTGGCTTTTATCTCTGGCATTTCCTCTTTTCGGGGAAATGATTTTGATGCTCTTTAGTGAAGCAACATCAGAACTTCCTTTGGTTACTGGTAACATAGATCCTCAAGATACCAGTGAGAGTTTATTTCCAATGATTTCCAATGGCATCTAGGTCATTGTTGAAGTTCACCTCTAAGCCTAGTTATTGTTCATTGCTCTGGATTATTTTTCAGGGCATGATAATAGATTATTTTAGAACTTCAGAATGACATAAATGTGTGCAAAAAAAAAAAGGAAAAGAAAAGAAGCTATTATACCAGTCTAAAATAAATAATTAAATAAAGTCTAAAGATCTGAACTCAGGTAGCAGGGTGAAATCTGGAGGGAAACATGCCAAGTGTTGTGTGCATGTATGTTTGTATCACTTTGACCCTCACTATAATGTATAATTACAATGCACCAATGAAAGTTTAAAAATAAATAAAAATAGAAATATTCTGCCTTTAAACATAAAAAAGACCGAGCTCTATACTCATCCACCAAGGCTGCCTCTACTTTCTACACTCCTTCAGCAGGGTGCTGTCAGGAACAGGTGCGCATACTTGCTGGGCACAGGCCAGTCCCCTTCGCTGGGTCCATAGGGACCTTGTGAGCTGCCCCCTGCCCCCTGCTTACATACTCAGCCTCATTTTCCACTATGCTTGTTTCTTCTATGCTAGATTCCAGTCATAAGGAATGATCTTGAGTGGGATTGTTCACCCCCATGCCCAAACCTTGACACCTGATTGCTCCACCTCATGGAAGGCACCCCTTGGCCTCTTACGCCTGGTTTCCATGATTTATCCTTTAGACTCAGCATCACTTCTATATCCCTCAGTGCTGGGTGAGTGTCCCTTGTTTGTGTCTCTTATTATGTGGGGACTGCACATTTCTATGCATAAGTGCCTAGTTGTTTTGCTAGTCTGTCCTACTAGGTGGTCCTGTAGACAGGATCTTCTGTGACTTTCACCAGCATGTTTAACTTTTACCCAGTCTTTGCTTGCCCTGAAGAAAAACAGGAGGCATGAATGATTGTGTAGTGAAGCCTCTGGTGGCTTCTACACACAAAAAGCTTGTTCCTTCCCCACTGCTCCCCAGATTCCCACATCAGCTGTTTTATTGGCTTCCTTTGCTTAACTTCACATTTTCCATCCCCAACCCCAACATCTTTCTGACTTTTTCAACTGATCATTGTGCACCCTGCCATTATTATTCATAATGGTCCTCCCAGCCAGGCTTCCAAATGGGCAGGTCCCAGCAGCCAAAACAGACATTCCCCTGCAGAAAGCACCTTAAAGGAATACTGATGCACAGGCAGGAGCTAAAAGCATTCTGGTGTAATTTGCTGTCTCAAGAATTTTTCAGCCAGCTGCTTGAAGTGGGCATTTCAAAATGTATTTTATCAAATAAAATTTATTCTTAAAGTATACCATTCTCTTTGCAGTTTCTCTAAGTATCTCTTTTGCTATTGAAGGTTACTATTTTCAACATGCCATAGAAAATCTTTCTCCAAATAGATTGGGGAGACTCAACTTCATGTGTAGCATTGCTAATATAGAAGCTAGGTACTTGCCTTATTGTAATCTTTATCATTCCTTTACGCTATTATTTATTTCAACAAAGATTGTCATGTGACTATCAAAGGAAGCATGCAACTGCATATTAATTTTTCCTGTAAGAGCAGCTGTTCCATGTAGCACTTCAGACATGTGAAGTGTTTAGAGTTACTGGGTGGCACTCAAAAATGCAGAGTGCAGAGGCTACATGTTCTGGAATATTTGCTGTCTATCAAGGATCTCAACAGATAATTGTTCCAGAGATGTCCCTGAAAGTTAGATAAAATACAGGAAACATATGAATAGATGTCATGAATGTGGAAGAAAAACTTCTTATAAGAAATTTTAATTAAAATTTAATTATAATTTATGGATCTACATATTTATGTATATTTCATATTTAAATTTATTTTTATTTATCACATGCCCATGTTTTTACATTTATTTATAAATACATATATTATATTTATTTACATATCAAATGTTTATACTCATATTATTTATATTTGTATATTTTTATTTATTTGCATAGGTATTTATATTTATTCTTAGATTTATATAGATAAAATTTAAATATGCTATAATTTATATTTAATTCAAATAAGTTATAATAAAAGTGAGAAAGATTATTAAAGTAAAAGTTAGTTTCCAGACTTCTTGCCACAGCCTACATGACCCTCTCTGACTTCACGTTATCTATGATTACTCTTCCCCTTCACCTGTATTGCTTCAGTGACTCTTGTCCTATTTTGGAACCCTCAATTTGATGCTAAAAGTCTTTGTTTTGACCTGGAAGATCTTTTCTAAGATAGCTCCATGACTGCTCATCCTCTGCATCTGAGTCTCTACTCAGAAGACATCAACTCCCAAAGTCTTCCTTTACACCCTGTCTAAAGCAGCCCCTGCCTCTTCACCTCTCCACAGCCCACCAACTACTACAGCCACCCTTTATCTCATTGCCCTTTGTGTTGCCTGAGGACGCTCACCACCACTGTTTGTTGGTATGCTTTCTGATCATTTATGTTGTTTCAACAAATTCCACATCCCAATCAGAGTAGCAACCTGGACAGTTTTACTCACCTGGATGCTTGCACTGGTGCCTGGAACAGTGCAGACTCTTTTATCTTGGATGAATAAATCAATAAATTCTTCCTCAAACCTGGTACTATTTCAGCATGAAATGATAATGAAGTGATTATACTGTGGATCAATGTAACTTTCAAAATTCCTATATGCAACTTTAGAATAGTTCCTTACCATAGATTGTGTCACCTTCTATCATTAGTGTATACTTCCTTAGCATTTCTTTTCTTTACCTTCTTTCTAGCTTCCTTTTTCCTCCCAACAAACATTTAATGAATGCTGGTCTTATGTTAGGCCTGAAGATCTGAGGATAAACATGAAAACGATTCCTACCTGCTGGTCGTGTTAATTCAGTAAAGGACTGATTTAAAATGTAAGTAGTTAAGTGAAAGTAAATAAATACACGAGGTGGAAAAATACAATGGTGGGAAAATGGGTGCTCAGAGTAGCAATCAAACACAAACACACACACACACACATACACATACACCCTGTAATGAGCTACAGATACATGGAGATACAGAAATCATTACACTAGGTTGCAACCATCTTGCTTTTTACCTTTTCTTTGCCACATTTCAGTAGTCTGGTGGGTGGCAGAATTTAAGGTATTCTCTCACTCACTCATAAGTAAACACAGGGCTTCCTGCAAATACAAAGACAGCTTCACCCCAGCTGAGCCTCAGAGCCAGTAGCTGATTGTATTTCTTAAGACATGTCCAAGTGCTTATGAGAAAGGCTGTTCAGGCTAGTGAGTGGCCCCAAGGGTAGATAAATTCTCTAAAAAAAGGAAAAAAAAATACACACACTTTTATTGGTGCATTGTGATCTTACATCACAATGCAGTTCCTAATAGTAGTTCATAACATAGTTTGTAATAGTGACATGCACACACAGAGCACCTGAGCTTCCCCTGGCCCCCAGCTTCCTCCCCACTCCCTCCCCTTCCCCATACAAAATATTGACATTGGTATTGATAATTTCACATATGTACAGAACATCAGTGGAAGTGTTTCCTTCACTAATTCTCCCTCTCCCCTATCAAAGCCCTCCCCTAAACCCCTCAGTTGCTCCACTGGAGTTTGTCCTCCATTATCTAAAGTTCCTCTTGTATTCCAATTACTCCTGAGCTCCATATATGAGAGAAAACATATGAACCTTCACTTTCTGTGACTGGCCAGTCTCACTTGACATAATGTTCTACAGGTCCATCCATTTACTTGAAAATGACATAATTAATTGTTCTTAATTGCTGAGTAGAATTCCATTATGTGTATATCCCATAATTTTGTAATCCATTCATCTGTTGATGGACACTTAAGTTGGTTCCATAATTTGGCTACTGTGAATTGTGCTGCTATAAACATGGGCATGCATGTATTGCTATAATATTCTGATATCACTCCCTTTTGGAAATATACTCAGGAGTTATATAGCTGGATCATACAGTGGGTCCATTCCCAGTTTTCTGAGGAATTTCCACACTGATCTCCCTAGCAGCTGCACTAATTTACAATCCCACTGACAGTGTAAAAGAATTCTTATTTCCCCACATCCTTATCAGCATTTATCATTGTTTGAATTCTTGATGATTGACATTCTAATTGGGGTTAAATGGAATCTCAGTGTAGTTTTGATTTGCATTTGCACCTCTCTGATTGCTAATGATGTTGAACATTTTTTTCACACATTAATGGCTATTTGTATTTCTTCTTTGTGAAATGTCTCTTTAGTTCAATTGCCCATTTCTTGATTGGGTTATTTGCTTTTTAGTGTTAAGTCATTTAAGTTCTTTTTATGTTCTAGATATTAGTCCTCTATGAGGGGAGTGGCTGGCAAAGATCTCCTACTCTGTAGGCTTTCTCTTTAGACTCTTGGTGGTTTCTTTTGATGAACATTTTTTTTTAATTTAATGCCACCTCACTTATTAAAACAACTAGTAAATGAGATGCATTCTTTGATGAAAGTCTGTGGAAGACAGGTTTTATTGATACTTTTGACTTAATTTATGTGTTTTACCACTTCTTGTCATTATGTAGAACTGAGAAATTAATTCGGCCAGTATTGTTCTTCTGTCACCTTTCAAATAGTTGCTATTTATCTGAAATTTAATTGGGGGGTAATGAAAGAGTATAGTGAAATTGAATCACTGAAACTCCACAACCTGAAGCCCACATGTCTACAACAATCCACCACTCTGATGGATAGATGCTTGCAAAAGGCAGAGAAGAGATGAAAAATGGACAATTTTGTGTAGCTCACTTTCCTCCAAGACTTTAGATTATCTCCCTCAACTTCTTTATGTGGTAAGGTAGAGTACAAAAATATAAAAGTTCCTGATAGCTTGGGATGGTGGTAATTACCTCTGTAATCTCAGGGGTGGTGGTACACACCTGTAATCCTAGCACTTGGGAGGCTGAGACAGGAGGATTGAAGGTTTGAGGGCAGTCTTGAGAACTTAGCAAGACTCTCAACAAGTTAGTCTCAACAAGTTAGTGAGACCCTGTTTCAAAATAACAAAGTAAAATTAGGGCTGGGGGAATAGCTCATTGGTAGAATGACGCTGGGTTCAATCCCCAGTTTTTTTTAAAAAAAGCATGGTAAGTGATACAGATAATCTTGACAAAATGTAAGTAAATAAAAATGTGATGCAACTGCTAAACCACAGGGGTTTTATTAGCAATGTGATTTGGGGGAAATGGCACATTTTATCTTATAATCAGTTTCCCCATCTGTAAAGTAGATAACAAATACATACTTCAAGTGTCATGTAAGAATTAAATGAAAGAATGGCTATTAAAAGTACCGTTTTTATTTAGAGAAGGCCAATATAATTTGAGGAGGCGTTCACTCCTACTTGTCATACTTTACTTTAGTGGCACAACCATACAAAATGTTTTTCTCCTTTCTATAAATGTTGTTTGTAGCTAAAAAAAGAATGGTATTAGGAAGACTGGATTTGCTCAGAGCTCTCTTTTCTTTGTCTATGTGATCATTGACATGCAAGTCGTGCCATTTTCTTTTAATTGGCCCTCAATTTTGGAGGAAATCATTCATAAAATTTATATTTGCAGACAGAGACTTATTTATTTACTCATTTATTTTATGGGGGTGGTGCTGGGGATTGAAACCAGGTCCTCCAGAACCCATTCTACCACACCCAACCCAGACATAGTCTGTAATAATGTAGTTCTACATTCTTCTTGAAATATCTGAAGGTAACCTTGACCCCTTCACTGGAAAATACTGCCAATGGTTTTGTGCAATAAACCCTCTGACATACATTCTTGGATATGCTAATATGGTAAATTTATTACTCTGTTTTGGTAGCTTTGGTTTTGTTTTCTTTTTTGCCAGAAGCATAGTGACAACCACCTACCCTCTCTTCCTTCCAAATGTCTCAGTTCTTACAAACACTGCCCTGTACTCTCCTTCACAGACAGTAATTTGTTTTGTATCCACATCAGTGTCTCCTACCAAATGATGTTGACAATGCTGTGTTTGTTTTGTTTATGGATATGAATTACTCATTCTAGACACTGTACACTGTGTTACATATTTTTCTAAAGCACTCTTAAAGACAATGAGAAGCTTGAGTACAACCCATCAAACACACACACACACACACACACACACACACACACACACACACACACTTCTAATATCTATGCATCTCTGTACTTTAACTTTATAAATGAGACACAGATTGTCTTGCTGAGGCAGAAAAAAAGTATAAAGCAGGTAAATCCTGATAATCCAAGAATGGTTAAGGGAAGCAAAACCGCTCAAGGAACTATTTAAACTTTTACTTTCAAATTTGCATATATTAGAGGGTAGAAACTTTCAACTCCATTTCTGTCTTGTCCTCAACATGGCAAGAAAAGCCTAGTGGTGACACCCCATACCTAGGTTTATGTGAGATCACAGACAATTATTGTAAGGGATGATTAGGGACTCTGTCTTATAGAAAATATTTCATAACATTAAATTTAAAAACATAATACTCTAATAGTAGAAGTCAGTGACTTCTTCCTAGAAAAGTCAATAGGATTGAAAATTATTGTAACTATATGAGTAAATAAGAAAGGCAGTTTAAAGAGGGAAATGTCCAAGAGAATAAGGTCAATGTTACCTAGTTAACTGTAACCAATGGACAAATTCTTTAAAGCTAAGCCTATGAGTAGTCTTTTCCATTTACGCAGCCCAGAATATGTACTTAAACCAGTGCTCTTGAGCATTGTAGTGGCCTGAGAAAATAAACTGCTTAATTTCTGTTTACCATTTGTGTTAAGAGTTAAAGCACATGCCCACACATGCTAACATCAATATTAATGTACAATGTTTTAAGTAGAGAAAAATATAGTACCTACTCATCACTATGATGATTCTTCTGCAAGTTAAGTTTTAAATGTAATTTATTGTCTTTGCCTGGATGAGGCATAATTTGCAGGGTTTTCATTTCTGGATTCTTTTGTTTTCTGATAATGCTTCCAAGAGTTGCTTTATATTTATTGTGAGCAATTCCACCGGGGAACATGTGTAAGTAGAGATACAGTGAACAAGAGTGTTTCCTTAAAGATTAAAGATGAAAATAATTAAGACTCTTTCCTATGAGTTTTATTGAGATATCTTTGGGGCTATTTTCATATTTTCTCCTTATATAGCGTTACTTCAATTATTGATACTTTCATATCATTTATTGGAAATGGATATAATTCAAAACAAGTTGGGAAAAGGCAGAAGAGTATTACAATTAACTATGGGCAGCGACAAAAAATTGGGAGATGAACAAATGAAGAAAGATCAGTTAGTTTCTTCAGGAATATAACTGAAGAGCTTTGACTTTGAAGATATTTGACATCGGCCAATCATGTCAAATAATTTAGGTATACTCAAGCTCTGATCACCTGATTTTAACCTTTCTGGGATTAGTTGCATTGAAACATGTTAAATTCTAATTTATACTTTTATTGCTCATTGTCAGTTAGAATGTTTTCCAAAACATTGCATTGTGATGAGAAGCAGAGTAACAGACATACAAGTTAACAGCCTGACTTTGGAGCTAGACCACTTGAGCTCAAAGCCTATGATTAACACTCACTAAGACTTTGGTGTAACCCATCTACCTATTATCTCCAAAGTAGGGGAATGGAACACTTACCTCACTGGGTCACTGTGAAGATGATGGTGGGTTTAATCTTCATAACATATTTATGAAGTGGCTGGCCGCCCATTTACTTCTTTAGTCAACAGATATCAATGGAGCTTCTACTATGAGTCAGGGGTTATTCTGCCTGTTGGAGATGCACAGATGGATTAGGTAGCTGTGAAATGGTTGGAGTTTGCATTTCAGTGAACTCATGCCTGATGATGATAAAATGTGAAGTGCATGAAGGAAAAAAGGGGAGGTAGGTACCAGGTAAGTGATTGGAAGGGAGCTACTGTCATTAGAGTGGTCAGAGAAGAATTATTGGGGGTAGTGATGCTGAACTGAGACTTCAGGCTTCAGAAGGGGCCAAGAAAGAACAGGTGTGAGGAGAGGGGCCTTCCAAGCACTCACCAAGCACAAAGGACCACAGTAGAAAGTGGGGTCAGTCTTAACAGATCCCAAGCATTTAACCAAATTCTCAGGTTGGAACCCTACTTTGAGAGCAGAGTGAAGTTATCAGAGAGATATAAGCAAGAGAGTGATTTACATTTAAATGGCAATTTTGGGTGGGTTGTGAGGAGCTAGCTAGAAAGGCATGGAAGGGAAGTCTCTTTGAGGACACTGCTCCTGGGTAATTCATAAAGAAATGATGGTGATTTGGTCTAGGGTGATAACAGTGAAGAGATAAGTGAATGAAAAAGGAAACATTGCTTATTAGAGTAACTAGAAGAAGTCTGGCATGGCTGGGCCCAAGGTGTTTTGGTCTGTTTGGACTGATATGCCAAAATAAGATATATACTGTGTAATTTATAAACAACACAAATTTATTATAGTTCTGGAGATTGGGAGGCTCAACACCAAGGCACCAGCAGATTCAGTGTCTGGTGAAGGCTCATTTCCTAGTTTACAAATCACATCTTCTTGCTGGATGATCTCTCTTGGGCCTCTTTCACAAGGACACTAATTCATGAGGGCTCTGTTCTCACTATCTGATCACCCCCAAATACCCCATCCTCAAATACCATCACATTAGAGATTAGGTTTCAACATATGCATTAGGGGGAATCCAAACATCTAGATCATATCAAAGAGAGAACTGTTAGATGGAAATCTAGGTTGGTGTCCTGTAGACGCTGTCTTATTTATATCCAGGTTGTTTTTGGAAGAAAGATTCCTATGCTGGTTAAAGAACTGAATTACATCTGTAGCCATTTGCTTAAAGCCAATAAAGAGAATAAAAAAATTTGTGTGTAAATCTGCAGAGGGAATTTAATGTGAGGAATTAGTTCCCTAGGAGGTAAAAGAAGATGAGAAGCCACCCAGGGCAGGATAAGATGTCTAAGAGATCCGCAACAACAGGAAGCCACTATCCCACCTAGAAGAGAAAATCAGTGTTTCTAGAGGTCAAGGGCTAGAGTCACCTAGAGGAGTCCAGAAACAATCTGGGTCTGTCTTTGAGTTGCTGAAGCTAAAGAGAAGCAAATTCTGCCAGACTCTCTTTCCCAGGAAGGAACACAAAAGTGGAGACAACTATTTAGCCTTCCCCTGCTCTACCCTTTCCATCTCCTACTAGGACTCTTGTGGGCTGAACCCAGCTAGAAGCCTTCTGAGAACTATGGCCTATGAGAGCCAAGGGGCCTGGAAGCCACTGCCTCATGGAGCAGAGCAGGAGAAGTACAATGAATGGATTTGAGGGCAAACAATAGGCCCAGCAGAGCATGGGTAAGTAGATGAGGGGTGAGTTTGGGAAGCTGAGAAGAAAAGGTCGGTGGTCAGAAGACAAAGTGGGAAGGTAAATAGGGGCTAAGTAAATGGGGTCCTATATGCATTTATGCAGTTTAAATGTATCTTCAAATTAATTGAGATTCACAGTGTGTGAGTGACTAAGCAGGCGTGCAATTTAGAAAAATTATGAAGGATATAAAATTTAAGTTGTACATATAATTGTACACTTAATAAAATATATCTTATACTTTAGAGTTAGGAGTGGAATTTTTAAGTGTTTTCACCACAAAAAGTATGTAAGGTAATGTAGATGAGATGCTAATTAGCTTTAGTTAGCATTTTCAAACTCACTGTGTGTGTGTGTTTTACACCATAAATATATACAGTTTTTCCAGGTGTGGTGGTACACAGTACTGTAATTCCAGTACTTGGGAGCCTGAGACAGGAGGATTACAGGTTTGAAGCCAGCCTCCACAACATAGTGAGACTTTGTTTCAAAATAAAAAATAAAAAGGTCAAGGAGTACACCTTGGAGGTAGAATGCCCTTGAGGTTCAATCCCCTCTACACACACACACACACACACACACTCACTCACAAATAAATAAATAAATATATGTATATATATATTTGTCAATTTAAAAAATAAAATATGAAAAAAGATAAAGCACTTAAGCGGCAGTGTGGAGAATGATCTGATGGAGCACAATTCTGAAAGCAAGATTTCAGAATGTTTCCACAGTGACGTAGGTTCTTCTTTGGACTGTAATTTACTTGAAAATACTCTGGTACTGACCTTGAGCATGAGCTATGTGTCTGTAATCTATGAGTGTGGTTAGCTGTCAGACAAGCTACCCTAACCAGGAATGCACACTCATCTGAGCATGCCAGGAAAAGGGGGAAAAAAGAAAAGCCACCCAGGGCAGGATGAGATGTAAAAGAGCAACTGCATAACTACTAAAAAGTCTTCTGGTGTGACCATTCATCTGTCTTAGAGGGTTTAGTAATGAGCATAGGGGAATGGTAGAAGCATTTTTTCATTCTTGAAACAAAGGGTGTTCAAAGTAGGTGAATTGGTTAGAAATATCTGCCTTCTTGAAAATTTCAGACCTCAGAGATCCTAGCCTTAAGACCTTTTAGTAAGGGACTGTACACCTCTGATTTGAACCTGTATTCTCACCATCGCTTGACAGTTCTCTTAGTTTACAATCCCAATTTCCTGTACTTTGCATACCTTTTTGCAGGCTTTGCAGGACCACCCCAGCCCATAGGTGGTACTCCCCCACCCCTAACTTAACACCATTTTGACCTCAGCGTATCTGCTGGCAGTTGTCCCAATAAAATTGTGCTTCCTGATGGATGTGGTAACAAACATCTGTAATTCCAGTATTTGGGAGGGTGAAAGCAGGTTCGAGATCAGCCTCAGTTTGCCTGCTGTGGCCCAGTTTCCCAGTGCTCTCTGTCCTATGCCCCACCTCATAGCATCCATCTATTTCTGGGTTGCTGAGGCAGGGGAAATCTGCCCACTTCCAGCCCACTATCTTTGCATAAAAATGAAAACTTATTCATCCTATAAAACATAGAATTCCCGAATAACGAATATATGTAATATTACTTAAAAGCACAAACAGTTCAGCCTGAGGGACTGACAAAGGAATTATAGGCTCAGACTCATTAGCTAATTATAATACGTCATATCAACTGTTACTTTTTAAAAAGTGTATTACCTGTTAAATGAGATTATTGAGAACCTTAGCATCTAATTTTCTGAATGATAATACAATGTGCTAGCATTTTTAACTGTGTTTACAATAGGTAATATGTGGTACAGTGTGAAAGCAATGTTTAGTGCAGAAAAAGTCTTCCTCTGGACTGAGGGTCAGAAACTTTGGTTTTAGTCCAAATTGTAACTAACCAGCTTCATAATTCCATGAATAAGATTTAACCTTCTAGTTATCTTGCATCTGATTCAGAAACATTTTAATTTCATAGACCTAGGAACTCAGATTAATCTAATCCAATCTCTCTCTCTCTCTCTGCTTCCCCCATACACACACACACACACACACACACACACACACACACACATACACTTTTACTTTTTTAAGTAAAGGAGAAGGATAAATTTACATTGGTATTTTTACTTTGAAATATATAGATAATTATACAGATCAAATAGTGAGGGCTATATTAATGTGAGCACATATGTCCACATACATTTCATCAAAATTAATTATGGAAAATACACACGTGTTTGGGAACCGAGGGGAATAGGGATACTGCTGGATACTTGTCATCAATCTTTGCATTCTGAATTGTATATTTTGACTGACTGCCATGACCTTCCCTATCAATGGGAGAATTCCCCAAGCTTCCTTCCTCTTGGTTTCCTGAAGCTTCAGCCAACACCTCCAGGTGGAGGATTCCAAACTTGGAATCCCCAGTCCCTTCCTTATTTTTTAATTAATACTTGTCTATATCTAAGCACCTGCTCTTGGTGCCATTCAGTATTTCTCAAATCCCACTCATGATGTTTCAAATCATGTCTCCCTTGTCTTGTCCTGATGTGTTCATATTGCCTGCTGACACAGCGCCATTCAACTTCAAAGCCTGGCTAGTTTCTCACATCTAATCCTCTGGTCAAACTCTTTAAGGTCTTTCTCGCATACTGTGCTCTACTTCCATAATAGTTCTCACCCTTTTGGTTTAAATCTTTATTACTGCTCTCCTGAGCAACATCACAACTGCATGATAGGTTGTTTTATGTGTCAACTTGGCAGGATATAATACTCATTTATTCAGTTAAGCACTAACCTAGGTGTTGCTCAGAAGGTATTTTTAGTTGTAGGTTGTAGTCAGCATGTTTAATCAGTTGACTTTAAGGAGATTATCTTTCATAATCTGGGTGAGACTCATCCACCTATCATACTATCCACCATACAACCATCAGTACTAAATCCTGAAGAGCAAAACCTGGGTTTCCTTGAGGAAGAAGAAATTCTGCCTAAAAACTTCAGCTTTCAGCTCCTGTCTGAAGGTGTTGAGCCTTCCAGCCTACTCTATGGATTTCAATCTTACTGTACTCCATAATTATATAAGCATTCCCTCAAATAAATGTATGTATGCATATTTAGTGTATATAGTCTCTTTTATACATGTCTGCATGTGTTTGTGTGCATTTATATGCATGTGTGTGTGTCTGCATGTGTTTGTGTAAGTCTGTGAATTCTTTCTCTGGAGAACCCTAACTGATACTAATGATTCATTTATTGGTTGACTTTTCTTAGTCTCTCCAACTGCACCACCACCCTTCATCTCCTTCAGGATATGAGCTCTTTCTTAACATGTTCTCTTCATGTTATTCTCCTGCCACCCTGTGCCTTCTATATGCCAGTTATTCATTCCCAGAATCCTCCTCTTTCCTATCCCTTTCTTTGGGAAGGGAAATTGAAGTTTCTAAGTGTTGGAATAAATTCCTTATTTTCTATTTGGAAAACACAAATCCATTGGATGAGAGATCAAATAAGAGTCTGTTATCTCTTTTTGGCCCACAGAACTGCTATATTTCAGGTGCTAAGACAAGCTCCACACTTCTGTTCTAAGTTTTGCTCACATTTTGGCAATAAGTTTGCTGTGATCCTCAGACTGAATTGGGGACTATTGGCAAATGGCCATGTTGAGCAGGAATATCCATCCCACATGAGGCTCAGAGAGGAAATCTTTCCAAACATAACGAGTAATCCAATATATACCTAGGTTTACACATTTCTCATTATTATATGATGAATATAATGACTCTAAAGATGCCACTTCCTAATTCCTAGAACCTGTGAATGAGACCTTATATTGCAAAGTGGATACTGCAGATGTGATCCAGTCAAAGGTCTCCAAATGAGAAGATTATCTAGGATTATCTGGGTAAACTCATTATAATCACGATGGTTTCTATCAGAAGAAGTCAAGAGAAGTCAGAGTTAGAGTAACTAAGGCAGTGTGATGATGATGTTAGTAGGGAGAAATTTTGAAGATGCTATACTGCAGACTAAAGAAGTGGCCACAAATCAAGGAATGCAAGAAATGCAGTTCTATAATCTGGAAAAGGCAGGGATCCAGGTTTTCCCCAAAAGCCTCTTAAAGGAGCATAGTGCTATTGTCACCTTAGTTTGGGCTCAGTGAAGGCAGTTTTGAACATCTGATTTTCAGAACTGCGAGATAGCAAATCTGTTGTGGTAATTTGTGTTCCAATATATTTGTGGTAATTTATTTCAGCAGCCACTGGACATGAATACAATTGACTGCACTTTAATATACAATATTTTCTATTTTGCAGCCACAGTTTTGCTTTCTACCCTAGCACTCACCAAATATCTCCACCTCAATCAGATCACAAAAATAACCTACCAGCATTCTTTTCATGGAAAAGTCTTGGCAAAGTTAGTTTCTTCCAACAGGGGAAAGCTGGTTAACTCCTTATTTTCTTGATTCATACAAATGAGTATAGCAGATTAGGAATCTTGGACCACAGACTGAGTTATTTCATGAATGTAACTTTTTCTGCAAATGAATCTGATTTCTTTTGAGATCCTCTTCTCCTAGTTACAGCGACTGGCCATCTTGTGCTTCAAGCTTGGTTTCCCATCTTTTCCCAGGATGATGTTCTGGGCAAAGGGAAGAGCTCAAGAGTTTGGAAGGCTGGAGGGAGGTGGAATGGTTGTTCTCCTTCCATGGTGACAGCCAGTGAGATGCCTTACTCATGCCTCATTTATACATGCTGCTCTGAGCAGGTCTCTACAGCATTTCCCCAACCTCAAGGACCCTCTAGAATGCTCATTGTGCTTCTTTCAGCCTGGAAGAAGTGTTGATTTTCCACTACAATTCCAGAGAGCATGAGGCCTCTGAGGATCCTCTGCACTGACACAGAGAGCATTTTTCATTAAACTGCACAGAGAGAGCCCGGCCTTTTGAGAAAAAGGTTTTCATGTCTACATGAAAACCCTGGACATAATTTTAGAATTCTGTATACTTCCTAGCCCAGTTCTGGAACATTTTATCTAGTCTTGGGCATAGAAAAAAAGATGTCTCCAACCAATTAATGTCTTTTATCTGTAGATCTTAAATAAGAACATCAAAAGAGAAAAAATTGACATTTTGGTTTTGGGGTTATTGTGTCACCATCACCCTTTGATACATGAGTGCCTCATAGATTTGCTAATTTTCCCATAAAAAGGAAAAGCAAGACAGTATGGTGGCACATGCCTATAATCTTCATATTTGAGGGACTGAGACAGGAGGATCATAGGTTTGAGGCCAACCTCAACAACTTGGTGAGAACCTGTTTCGAAATTAAAAATATTAAAAATAGGGCTGGGGGTGTAGCTCAGAGATAAAATGCTCCTGGGTTCAATCCCCAGTGAGAGACAAAGAGAGGGGGGGGGGAGAGAAATTTAAAAAAGAAGAAAGATAAAGCAACTGGGGAGTAAAGAGAGTCTGAAACAAATTGATGAAATGTCTAAGTATTTTTGCTTTTATCTTCAGATTCACCTTGCTGTGTGTATAGACACTGATCCTTCCCCCTGATTTCTGGTAAGTTTAGCAAGTAGGAGGCACTGGAAGGAGATCAGGGAGGTGAATATATTGATTGTTGGAGCCACTTCTTGGCTAAGTGATGGAGAGATGACCCTATCTCCCTACCTGGGGAATAGCCGCTGCAGGTTGTCCTCTTTACAGAGCTCCTAACTTCCAGTCCCTGTCCCCCGGGCCACTCCTAGCATAGTAATGGTCATCCCTGTCAGTTCCCCAAAACACTGCCACCATCTCTGAGGATAGCTATAGATAGCCATCTTATGAGATTCTCCTTGAATATTCCATTTTGCTTTCTCTATTTCCTGCTAGAATGGAGATTGAAAGAGGTCAGCCTCAGCAACTTAGTGAGGTCCTCTGCAGCTTAGTGAGACCCTGCTTCAAAATAAAAGAATAAGATAGAGCTGGAAAGTATAGTTCAGAGGTAGAATACCTTTATGTTTCATTCCCAGTAACACACACACACACACACACACACACACACACACACACACACACACACGCACACACACCAAAAAAGCAAACAAAACAAAACCCCAAAGGTAATATTTATTTTTAAAAAAGACTTTATATTATGGAACTATCTCATCTCCTTTACAGAGTTGATGGTATAATACATCAAATAATTAAATGAAGTTGCTTGCTTAAATAGATCTCATTAGATAGCATTAACATGCCCTTAGATCCACAGAAAATCTTTTGGTTTCCTTTGGCATAGCACTTATGAAAGAAGAGAAAAAAATTAATTTACTGTCAGATTCTTGAAGAGCTGTGCCAATAAATCCACATTAAGTCAGTGGAGACTCAAAATCCATGTAAGTAACATCCTAAACACTTCGAATTTGCTGCCAAGTAATTTTGGTGGGGAACAGTGATTCTTAAATGAATGTGGTATGTTTTTAAGCAGACTTAATTTTTTAAGAGCAGTTTTAGCTTCATAGCAAAGTTGAACATGAAGTCCAGAGGTGTCCCGAGTCCCTCACATTCTGACATACACATCACTTAGCCTCACTATAAAAGCTCCCACCATAGTGGTCCATGGACCCACACTAACACATTATTATCACCCAAGTCCGTAGTTTACATTAGGGTTTACACTAGTGCTGACACATATACACCTGCACAGTGTCCCATAAAATAGTTTAATTATCCAAATATCACCTCTGCTCTATCCATCCCTCTCTCCCCACTAAACTCTGATTATCACTGATCCTTCCACTGTCTCCATAGCTTTGCCTTTTCCAGAGTACCGAGCTTCTGATTGGCTTCTTTCTCTTAGCAATATGCATTAAGTATCCATGTGTTTTCATGGCTTGGTAGCTCATTTACTTTAGTTTAGAATAATATTCTGGATGTACTGTAGGTGTATGTGTGTGTGTGTGTGTGTGTGTTGTTGTTGTTGTTTTCTTAATCTATTCACCTACTGAAGGGTAACATGGTTGCTTCCACATTTTGGCAATCACAGATAAAGCTGCAATACACATTTGTGTGCAGGTTTTTGTGTGAATATAAGTTTTCAATGCATTTGGATAAAGACCAAAGAGAACGATTGCTGGATCATATGGTAAGAGTTTGTTTCATTTTTTTAAGAATCTGCCAAACCATCTTCCGAAGTTGCTGTACCATTTTGCATTCCTACCAGCAATAAATGAGAGTTCCTGCAGCTCCACATCCTTGCCAGCATTTGGTGTCAGTGTTTCGAATTGGCCACTTATAGGTATATAGTGGTATCTAATTGTTTTAATATGGGATTCCATAATAGCATATGATGTTTAGCATCTTTTATATGCCTATTTGCCATCTGTAGTATTCTGTTATGAAGTGTCTGTTCAGATCTTTGCCTATTTTTAAATCAGGTTATTCAATTTGTTATTATTTACTTTATGATATGTTTTCATATTTTGGATAATAGTGCTTTATCAGATATGTCTTTTCAAATATTTTCTGAAGTCTGTTCTTGTCTTCTCATTCTCTTAACAGTATATCTTTCAGCACAGAATTTTTCAATTTTAATTAAGTCCAGTTTATAATTTTTTTCATGGATTTTGCCTTTGTTGTCATTTTTTTTTTTTTTTTTTGTGGTACTGGGGATGGAACCTGGAGGCAGTCTACCTTTGAGCTACAGCCCTAGCCCTATTTTTTTATTCTTTATTTTGAAACAGGGTCTCGCTAAGTTGCGGAGTGCCTCACTAAGCAGCTGAGGCTGGCCGCGAACCTGGATCCTCCAATCTCAGCCTCCCAAATGCTGATATTACAAGCGTGCACCACCATGCCCGGCCTTGCCATTTTTTTTTTATTGGTCCATTGTAATTATACATCTTTGTTAGGTACAAGCTGGTAAAGGCATATATGCACACATTTCTTATTTAACCATTCCCCAATTCCCACCTCACTCCCTCACCCTCCCTACTTCTCAAGTTCAGTTTAGTGATTGACTTTGATATGTTTGTGAAAGTACATCATGTGCATTAGGATGTCCCCCCCTCCATCACCTTCAGTTAAATCACCTTCTTTGCTCATCTAAGGTTCCTCCTTCTTCATCTGGAGTCCCTCTCATGTCCCACTTTCTCTCTAGCTTCCACATAATAGGGAGAGCATACAATTTTTTACTTTTTGTGACTGACTAATCTCACTTAACATAATGTTCCAGTTCCATCCATTTCCCTGCAAACGACATGATTTTATTCTTATTTATGGTTGAGTAAAATTCCATTGTGTATATATACCATAGTTTTGCAATCCATTCATCTGTTGATGGACATCTTAGCTGGTTCTATAGTTTGCCAATTGTGGATTGTGCATCTATAAACATTGGTATACATGTGTTGGTCTGATAGTTTGGTTTCCATTCTTTTGGGTAGATACCCAGAAGTGGTATTGCTGGATCATATGGTAGGTTCATTCCCATTCATCTGAGGATGCTCCATACTGTCTTCCAAAGTAGTTGGATTAATCTGCAATCCCACCAACAATGTATTAGGGTTCCCACTTCTCCACACCCTCACCAGGTATATTAGCTTCAAGAGTTTAATAGTTTTGAATTCCATATTTGTGTGTGATCCATAGTGAGTTAATTTTTGTGACTGGTATAAAGTCAATTCACTTTTCTGCATGTGAATGTCCAATAGTTATAGTGTCTTTTGTTGAAAAACAAGAATTTATTGCATTTATTCTTTTGTCAACAATCAGTTGACTATACTTATATAGGTCTATTTTAGGACACTAGTCTGTTTCATTGATCTATTCTTTCACCAGTACCACATTGTCCCCATCATTGTAGCTTTAGGTCTTGAAGTTAGTTAATGTTAATCATTTGACTATATTTGCGTCCTACAATGCTGTGTTAGGTATGCGAGTTTTTCCTTCTCCATATAAACTTTAGAGTAAGTTTTTTGATATTCACAAAATAACTTTATTAAGTTTGATTGGAATTATATTGAACAAGTAGGTCAATTTGGGAATAATGGATATCCTAACAATATTGATTCTACTTATCCATAAACATGAATTAACTTTTTATTTAGTTCTTCTTTGGTCTTTAATCAGTTTTGCAGTTTTCCTAAAAACTCCATGTATAGATTTGTGTAGGTCTCATTAGATTTGTGCCTAGAAATTTAATTTTGGGGGTTGCTCATTAAAGTCTTTTTTTTAAAAAAGTTTTCCGTTTTTTTTTAGGTTTGCTTTTAATTTCAAATTCTACTTGTATATTAGTCTTTTATGAAAACCCAATTAACTTTTTGTATGAACTTTGTATTCTACAGTTTTGATATAAACAATTATTAGTTCGGAAGGTATTTTTGCCAATTATTTAAAATTTGTTATATAGATAATCATGTTATCTATAAGCAAAGACAGATTTCTTCCTTTCCATTCTATATAACTTTTATTTCATTTTTATATTATTATATTAGATAGGACTTGCAGCATGATATTGGAAAGGAGTGATTAAAAGAGACATCTTAGTTTTGTTCTTACTTTTAGTAGGAAAGTTTGTATCTTTAGTCTATTTTTATCTTTAGTCTATTGATATAATATCATTATATAGATTTATATTTGAATTTCAAACCATTATCTCATACCTAAAAAAATTTCCTTTGGTTATAGAATATAATTAATATAATATAATAATATTTAATCTCACTTGTTCATGGAATATAATTATTTTTATACATTTCATGGGTCAGACTTGCTAATATTGTGCTGAAGACTTCTAAATCTATGTTCATGAGACTTATTTCACCATAATTTTGTCTTCATGTATGTCTTTGTCTGGCTTTGGTATTAGGATGATTTTGATCTCATTAAGATATAATTTCTCTGCTTCTATCTTCTGGAAAAGTATATAGAGAATTGGTATGATTCCTCCCTTAATACTTGGTAGAATTCACCAGTGAACTTATTTTAGCCTAGTGCTTTTTGTTTTGAAGAATATTAATTACTGATTGAATTTCTTTAAAAGATGTGTTCCTACTCAGATGAATATTTCCTATTATGAATTTGGGCAAATTGTATCTTTCAAGGAATCTGTCTCTCTTATCTAGGCTAATGTCTTTCTCATCTATGATAACATTCCTTGCTCTTATGTCTGCTCTATCTGAAATTAATATAGCTACTCTACTTTTTTTTTATTAGTGTTACAATGGTATATATTTCTTCATTCTTTTACTTTAAATCTACATGTGTCTTTATATTTAAAATGGATTCCTTAAGCCAGGTGCAGTACATGACGCACTGTACTGGGAGTACAATACATGCCTGTATTCCCAGTACTTAGGCGGCTGATGCAGAAGAATCACAGATTCATGGACAAATCTCAGCAATGTAGCAAGACTCTCAGCAACCTAGTGTGGCCCTGTTTCAAAAACAAGAAATAAAAAGAGCTCTTGGTGTATCTTGAAGGTAGAACACCTCTGGGTTCACACCCCAGTACAATTATTCAATCAATCAATCAATCAATCAATAGTGGATTTTTTTTGTAGCAAATTTAGTAGAGTCAAATCTTGATATTTTGATCCACTTTGTCAGTCTCTCTCTTTTAATTGGTACTTAGAACTCTTGATGTTTAACTACTGTATTAGTCAGTATTTTCACAGCTATAATTGTGCATAAGTGTAATCCCAGTCAGTACTTGGGAGGCTGAGACAGGAGGATTGCAGGTTCAAGACCAACTTCAGCAAGTAGTAAGAATCTCAACAACCTTGTGAAACCTTGTTTCAAAATAAAATAAAATAAAATAGGGCTGGGGTTATAGCTCAGAGGTAGAATGCTCCTGCGTTCACTCCCCAGTAACACACACACACACACACACACACACACACACACACACACACACGAGTTGATACATAACTTAGAGGAAAGAAGGAAGATTTATTAGCTCATAGTTTCAGGGTTCAGTCCATGTAAGGCCATGGATCTCAGGGCATGGCAGCGGGAAGCAGAGAAAGGGACAGTTCAAGGCTTCACTGTCATGTCACGGAGGCTGGAGGCAAGAGAGAGTGAGGGGAGGAGGAACCATATATAGTCACCAAGATCACAGCCCCAGAAACCCATCTTCTCCAGTCACATCCTACCAGCTCAGGCCACCACTGCTGCGATTACAACTCTCATTACTTAACTATATCAACCCTGAATATTAATAAATGAGCTCTTTAGGGGGCATTCTATATATAACTATTACATCTACTTTTTGATTTAGTTTAATATCTACCATGTTCGTTACTGTTTTCTATTCCCTTTGTTTTTTGTTCTTATTTTGGTCTTTCACTCTTTTTCTGCCTATTGTGATTTTTTTTTTTTTTTTTTTTTTGCGGTACTGGGGATTGAACTCAGGGGCATTCTACTTCCGAGCTACACCCCCAGCCCTATTTTTTATTCTTTATTTTGAAACCGAGTCTCACTAAGTTGCAGAGTGCCTCACTAGGTAGCTGAGGCTGGCCGCGAACCCAGATCCTCCGGTCTCAGCTTCCCGAATGCTGGGATTACAAGCGTGCGCCACCACGCCCGGCTTGCCTATTGTGATTTTAATTGAGCAGTTTTTCTTTATTTCATTTTCTATCCTTTCTTAGCATATAAATTACACCTTTCTTCTCTTTTAATACTTGACCTAGAGTTTATAAGATATGCTTACAACTAATTCAAGTACACTTCCAAGGAATACTATATCATTACACTGGTAGCATAAGTACCTTATAAAAGCAAAATATTCCTAATTTCTTCCTCCTGTCCCTTATATCATTGCTGTTATTTATTTGTTTCACATATATAAGCATATATTTATTTAAATACACATATATTATATATGTACTATACATAATCTTGTATAAATACATATGCATACATATATCTTGTCCCTTTTCTAATAAACAGTTATCTTTAGAACCAACTAATAACAAATTAATTATTTTACCTTTACTTATTCCCTCTTTGATGTTCTTTTTTCTTTATGTAGATTCAACCCATACACTTTTTCTGTCTCTATAAAGAAACTTCTTTTAATATTTCTTTCAAGGCAAAAAAAAAAAAACCTTCAATTTTTGAGTGTCAGACAAAGTCTTTACATTTTCTTTATTGAAGGATTTTTTCGCCTTTGACTTTTTTCAAGATTTTTTTACCTCACTTTTTCAGTTTGACAAGGATATACCTAAGCGTAGTTATTTTGGTGTTCTCCATGCTTCCTGGATCTGTATTTTATCATTACTTTGGAATTAATTTGTGGGTAATTCTCTTTCATTATTGCTTCAAACATTTCTTCTGATATTTCTATTTCTTTCTTTCATTCTTTTCCTCCTGGTATACCCATTATATACAATGATATCTTTTGTAATTGTCCCTTAGTTCTTGGATATTCTGTTCCATTATTTTTCTGGTCATTTTTCTCTTTGCTTTTCTGTTCAGAATCTTTATTGACATTGCTTAGTCTTAGAGATTCTTTCCCCAGCTGTATCTAGTCTACTAATAAAAGCATGAAAGATATTTTCCATTTCTGTTACAGAATAATTTCCATTTTTTTTAGTCTTGTTTCTCTCTCCAATTCAATTTTGTAAATTTCTATTGCTGTATCTTCAATCTCAGAGATTCTTTCCTCTACCATTTTTAGTCTAAGTCCATCAAGATAGTCTTCATTTTTCTTACTACACACATGTTGACCTTTTGCATTTCCTTTTAATTTTTTCTTAGCCTGTTTCTGTTTGCATTGTCCATCTGTTTTTGCATGCTGCCTATTTTACCTGTTGGAGAACTTAGCATATTCATCATACTTGTTTTAAATCCTACATCTGACCATTACAACATCCTTGCCATATCTGAGGCTGTTTTACTTGTTCTATCTCTCCAAACTGTGTTTTCTGTCTTTTGGAGTTTCTTGTATTTTTTTTCCTGGAGGGTGGGGTCACTGGGGATAGAGCCCAGGGATATTCTACCTTCAAGCTACATCCCATCCCCCCTTTTTAAAACAGGGTTTTGCCAAGTTGCTGAGAGTCTTGCTAAGTTGTTAGGGATGGTCTCCATCCTGTGATCCTCCATTCTCAGCCTCCCAAGTAGAGGGATTATAAGCATGCACCACCACACCTGACTTAACTTTTTTCTTAATGAAAGTACATAATATATAATGCCAAAGAAACTGTGGTTTGTAGACCTTTAGTGATAAGCTGTGGGAGCAGGGAAGTGTTCAGCAGTCTAGGAGTATGTTCCAGTCTTTCAGTGAGTCTCTCTGCCCTCTATTATGAATTTCACAAGTGCTTCTCAGTTTTCCCTCCTCCCCATCACATGGGACAAAATGGCTGTTGTGGTCTAGAGTTGGGTATGTTCCTTGCTTCAGCTCACTTAGCCTCTGATACAACTCCAATCATTTAGGCTCTGATCAAATACTCTGTCTGGTAAGAACAGAATCTTCTAGCATATTTCAATAGCTCCTTGTCTTTTTGCCTGCAGGAAGCAGGAAGAGATTTTTCTCTGATAGTCACTGTGAAAACTTTGTCAAACTCCTGGAGGTAAAATTGACAAAAGTGTGGGGCCTCTTTACATGCTGGACTAGAAACAAGAAGTCTGCAATCTTTTTAAACTGCAATTTTTATCATTCATTTAAAGATACATAAAATCATCATAATGATGTATAGTGAGAAGAGCCACTAGGTTAAGATCCAAAAAACTGGGCCTTCCTCTTGCCTGCCCTGACTGGTTCTGTGAGTCAAGCCCAGACACTCCACTCTGCAGTAAGGAGACATTGAGTAGATGAGTGTTTTTCTACTTTTTTAGACCACAATACTTTTGAAGATTTGTCTCAGGCATTGAATTTAGATTTTTCTTTTTTTTTTTTTTTTTTTTTGCGGTACTGGGGATTGAACTCAGAGGCATTCTACCTCCGAGCTATACCCCCAGCCCTATTTTTTTATTCTTTATTTTGAAACCGAGTCTCACTAAGTTGCGGAGTGCCTCACTAGGTAGCTGAGGCTGGCCGCAAACCCGGATCCTCCGGTCTCAGCCTCCCGAATGCTGGGATTACAAGGGTGCGCCACCACGCCCGGCTGAATTTAGATTTTTCTAAGTACAGGAACTTGCCTACTTGTTGTGGTCCAGATGGACCTAGGAATCCTTGGATAGGTTATCTAGAATATTATCTAGAATTCCATCTCAATTTTAAAAAATTTTTTATGAATTCCAAATTTCTAGATAGGTCTGAATTATATGCTCACAGGTATTTTCAGAGTGGGCAAATACCACGAAACCAGTAATAAAGACCTATTATTGAGCTCTCACTGTGTCAAAGTTCTTGTATAGAATATCTATTTAGTTCTAATTGTAGCTTTGGGAGGCAGGCACAAGAGATCCCTATTTTGTAGGATATATTTGTTACTAATTATGTACCAACAACCATACTAGGGTTTGCATTGCAGTTAGTTTGTAATTTATCATGCAAATAGGGAAACTTTTGAGATTTGTAAAGACTCACTATTAATAATTAGACCTGACAACAGGCCCATATAGAGATTCTCAAGAGCAAACTGGAACATGTGGCCCTTTTGGTTATCAACTTTCTTGAACAGAAGAGAAAACTGAGACAAGAGAAGCAGAGTGCCTTTCCTAAGGCCATATCCTAGCATGTGGAATGAATTTGACTCCAGTGATGCCAGACTCCCAAGCCCAGCATTTAACCACAGCGTGTTGGCACAAATCAGTGAATGGCACCAATGACAAAGCCCCCAAATGCATATCCTTGAATGTATTTCCAGTTTGTGTTATCCATCTGCCCTTTAAAGACAAGTACCCCTGTATTTGATCATGTACTAGCACCAGTCACTTTAGTGATAAGCAAAAGATCTATGAAAAGGACTATACTTCACTGGAAATGCTCACAATAGCAGATTTTTTTCAAGAAGGAGAGCCTAATTACCTTTCGAAATTCCAAAAATGTCAAACTGATTACGGTGTATGCTTTTTTTTTTTTTTTTTTTTAACATCACATGCACTGAAGTTATTTTGGGATAATGAGCAATTTTAATCTTGCTTAATAAAAGCTATTCACAGGGCACTTTAGGAGGGGATCTGCATATAAGTAGTTTTACTAAACCACTTTCCCCTTTCAGTGGCATTTATTCAAGAGTATGCAAATTCTTCTAAAACTGGCAGCTAAATTTAGAAATCAGAAGGGCAGAGCTATGGACTTAATTGAGTAAATTTCCCTCTCTCTCTCTCTCTCTCTCTCTCTCTCTCTCTCTCTCTCTCTGTGTTTTCTCAAAAAAGAAAATGAAACTGAATTTTGAGTTTCTCAGATCCTCTTTGTGTTAGTAACAGGCCAGGATATACTAAGTTTTGAATCTAAATTTGAGTGTGAATTCAGGTTTACAAATCTTAAGTGAAAAAAAATAAGTTTTTTCAGTTGGTATGATGAAATAAGAGTCACCAAAAGATATTTTAAAATAAAATTGCCTAAGAAGCCTTCTTGTTTAATTTTCTGTAAGATTTTACTTAATTTTTAAGAACAAAAGAATGGTAAAATTTTATGGCAATATTCTGAAACATGAAAGTGAGCTAAAAATTAGTATCTTAAATGATAGGAGAATGCTCTTAAAGCCAACTAATAAGACCCTATGGAACAACAGAGGTGAGGTCATTCGGGAAAAGAATGAGTCACTTCAGAGTTTATATAGCACTAAATCTTTTGGAAATATTCTCTCTCCACACTTTGCTCTAGCTCTTTACTTCCTGAAATCCTTCTGGTACCTGTGCTCACGGTGATCCATGGAAACAGGCTTGTGAAACAGAGGCCAGTGGAGGGTCAGCTCTGTCTATTCTGATAGAGGAAGAGGGAGTTTGAGTGTCCTCTCTTCTGCTAAAGATAGCAGCCTTCTTCAAAGAGTAAAGAGAAAAATGTCCAGGCAATTGAGCATACAAGGAAAATGAGGGGTTTATCTGTGATATCCCATCACATGTCTTTCTGTTTTAAAGGAACTAATTGCAGTTACCTGGTCTGCTCATTTGGTAAACATTCACATTTGTTTCCTCCTCACCTCTCTCAATCTCTTTGTTTCTATTTCTATGTCTGTCAGTTTTAAGACAAGACTCTATTCTTCTTTTATATACTTTTATTAGTGCATTGCAATTCTACATCAGAGCGAGGTTCAGTGTGACACAAATACACATGCACAAAGCTCTTGGTGTACTTCCATCCATATCCTCACTACCCACTCCTCCCTCCTTGTACATGCTAGTGAAACTGACAATACTTTTACATTTTTGCAAAAAAAGCAATATTTGAACTGTTTCCTTTCCTCGATCTTCCTTTTTCTCCTACAGTCCCCTTCCACTGGTCTACGAGTCTCTATTCTTTCCTAAGAAGTTTATAGTCAATGCCTGAGGTGCCTTCTCATTCATCATTCACTAAACAACTCTTCATATTCTTTATGTATATCTACTCTGGAGAAGACTCACTGAACCTGAGAATCTGGGATGAACTGAAAATATCCCTGCTCTCAGTACACGGCCACTCCTCTACCTACTCCTTTCTGAGAGCAGTTCCTTTACTTCCTGTTTTCCTAGAAACACAGGGCTACAGCATATATAAAAATACTTCCTGATGCTGACTCTCCTCTCTGGTCAAAGTAAAACACTTAGTTTTTGGCTTTATTTAAGGACCTGGAATGCCTGTCTTACTCACGCTGCTTCATTGACCCCTCTATGACCAATGGCCTTATTGCCAAAAAACAAAAGACACTTATTAACTAATTCTCTGGGTCCACAGCGCTCTTGAGATTCTTGGGTATTTAGAATGCTCTACACAAGGAAAGTGTGTTCATAACTTTCCAAATATAACTAACTAGTGGTAGAAACATCACCAACGTTAGGCAGTTAGGCACCCTCACAGCCAATGCATGAGATTTCCCAGCTATGGACAAGGTCATTTTATTAGTGTGTGTGTGTGTGTGTGTGTGTGTGTGTGTGTGTGTGTGTGTGTGTGTCTGAGGATTGAACTCAAGGACATTCTACCTCTGAGCTATACTCCCACTTTTAAATTTTTTAAAATTTTAATTTTTTAAATTTTTGAAACAGGGTCTTCCTAAGGTAGCTCATGCTGGCCTTGAATCTGTGATCCTTCTATTTTAGCTTCCCAGATACTGGGATTACAGGCATATATCACTACATCTGGCTATTGACCCTTTTATAACACTGTCGGACAGTAAATTCCAGAAAGGAGAACATGGCAAAACTATGAAGCCAAAATTTAATTTACAGATGATTTCATCTACTCTGCAAGTGAAAAAAGCTTTCCCCTATATTTTGGAATTTCATTAGTACACATTTCTATGGTTAATACAATATTTTATGGCACGTAAGACATATTACCAGATTATATTTCAAAAGTGTTGTATCTAGGCCAGACATGAAGGTACACTCCTGTGATATTAATACTTGGGAGGCTGTGTCAGGAGGATTATAGGTTTGAAGCCAGCCTCAGCAATTTAGTGAAGCTCTCAGCAACTTAGCAAGACCCTGTTTTCAAATAAAAATTAAAATGGAGCAGGGGATGTATCTCAGAAGTCAAAGGTCCATGGATTAACCCCCCCCCCCCAAACACACACTTGTACCTATTGATATTCCTCCTTCCAAAGGGATAAAAAAATAAATCCCAACATTCTCTTAAAATTGGAGTTTAACTTTTGTCTGTTTTTTAAAAGTAAGTCTTGTTTGTCATCCCAGCACAAAGAGAAAAACCTGCTGAGAAACATAGTGCCAGTCATAGTACATCTGGATTGAAGTAAAAATCCAAAGGTCTTAAAAATCCTGGTTAAAAGAAGTCAATTCACTTGACCAACTTTCCTGTTATTGGAGGGTCATACATTTGTAGATACAAAGAGAAAAGTAAATAAATATCACATTTCCCAATATTAATATTACTAAGAATTATTTACAAATTCAGACCTGCCTGTATTTGAAAAAAAAAAATATTTGCTATTTGGAGCTTTGGGGACAAATTCTAGAAGGAGCTGTAAACACAGGCAGAAGCTAGTAGAGCAGTTTACAACTTTGGTACTCATAGCATGGTCCAGGAACCACTAGCATGGGCATCACCTGGGAGCTGTACAAAAATGCGAAGTTTTAGGTTCTAAGAAAGACAGATAGAATCAGACTCTGCATGTTAACGAGATCCCCAGGTGATCATGCACGTTAAAATTTCTGATGTGTATGATCAAGGGGAACTAAGCACAAATCAAGAAACAATAAAGTACATGTTTGAGAAAGACCCAGAATGTTCAAGTCCTCACTTTGCTCTGGGTTTGGTGCCCCTCTTAGCCAATCCCAAGGCATACAGATACCATTTCAGAAGCCTTTAGCACTTCTTGTTAATATTTTCTTGTATTTTTACTTTTATTTTTACTTGTTTTGCTCTCCATAACTTTTGAAAGGTATTGTTGAATAAAAGTACTGTAAACATAATATTCTTTTCTGCAGAGAAATGAGCTACATTTTTCTTTATTCTTGTTTATTCTTTATTTTTCTTTGGGAGAGAAAGTACGGTGAAAAGTTCCTCTGGTTAATCTCTTTATTGTATGAATACTTGCTTCTCCAACAAAAACAGATCTGCCTTCAAACTTCCCTATGGTTACAAGACAGTTAAATCTTATGCTCAATCACTAACAAAATTGACTTTTGTTAATGTTCTATTTCATATTTTAATGTCTTATTTGACAGGTGTGGTTGAGTTACTGGCAAGCATCTAATTTATGTCAAATCTAATATTATTTTCCTAGAGTAGAAGTTTCCCGTTTTATGTTAGTCCTAAGGTAACATTTTTTTTCTTTTTTGTAAGATGAATTGTGAAAGCAAAGTTGAATAACATATGTTAAAAGTTGTTGTAAGGAAGCAAAATGCACCACACAGTTAAAAACATTTGAAAAAAACATATTCACCCTGGAAATAACAAAAATGGCTGAACATTGAAGATATATTAAATGTTAAATGTTAAAGAAAAATTCCAAGTGTTATATTTTAACCCAAACCAAATCTTCTGAGTAATTTGAGAGAGTAGGGAAATGGAGATGGAAGCTTTTGCAGAAGAATACTTTTGCTCAGGCTCAGTTAAAATTTGTTACCTCATTTACTTCTATTACTATTTCCATAACCCCAAATCCTCATAAACACATGCAGTTCTTTTTGCTGGCTATTTCAGATATGGTATCTACCTTTGACAGTAGACTGTGGTGTTGTTAAAAGGAAGATGAAGCAATTCAAGAAACCACAGAAGACAACTGATGTTAATGGAGCATATACTAACTTGCCTCCCATGGGCAGCCATGTCTTAGGCATCTTTGCATCAGAACACCCCAGAATGGTAGAGCATTGTCTCCACTTTCACAGATAAAATGACTGATGGTTAAAGAAGTCAGTTGTCATAGGTGTGTGCATTTTAAGAGGGAGAATCCAGAGATTAAAGATAGCAGAATAGGGAGAGACTGTGTTTCAGGCACTCTGAGACTCAGGACTCAACCAGTGGGAAGATTGCTTCTTGACAAAGAAAGAAAAGCAGCCAAAATTCAACAATGATGGTCAAACACAGTAGAATTGGAGGCAGAAGAAAGAGACGAGGATTGTAAACAGATCCACATGTCTTGCTTTGAGAGGAAAGGGCAGCAGAGGCAGCGGCACCATCATGACCAGGCCGCACCAGGGCTGGCAGCTGCTGGCACTGGCGCTGCCAGAGATCTCCAACAAAGAAGCAGCAGTCTTGTGAAGCCAGTGACTACAGACCATTATGAAAAGCAATAGACTTTTCTCACCATGCTCATTAAAGACCAGACTACCCAGACAGCCCAGCTAGATCCTGTGGCTGCATCTGAACCTATCTTTGCCTGCAGGGACCTGAGCAGCACTCATCAAGGCTATGAGTTAACAAACTGTCCAGTGGGAGACTGCCCAGACTGGCCAGTTCTGTGTCTTTTCTAATCACCCCTGCAGAGGTGAGGGTGGGGACTACAGTCAGTCAGACGCAGCAGAAATGTGAATTAGCAGATATCCCCTAGGGACTTTCAGGCAGGAGGGATCTACAGTCGGAGTTTGCGACACCCTTGCAGAGTCTCCAGCAATCATTACGGAATAGCCAGCTTTGGTGTTTGTAGGGTGAAATAACTTGGATTACCAAGTTGCAGACTCGGAAAGCTATAAACTCTATGGCCGTGTTTGAGATCTACAAGCACCAATGCCAGAGGCCAACAACAGCTCATATTATTGCAGCTGCCCAGTGCAGCAGTAGTTTCCCTGGGGCTACATAACTGAGCCACCCAAGCCCCAGGCTTAGAACTGTTCAGTCTTTCCCTGCCAGAGCTTGGGCCCTGAAAGCAGGGAGGCCACAGTTGGCAGGGTTTTACATGATCACATCTATAAGCTGGGAACGCAACAATGTCTCCACCAGCAGAGTTTGTGCCTGGCATGCATGTGTGCCAGTGGCTGAAAGTGTCCCATGTGATCATAATCAGCAGACTAGGGTGGTACCTCAGGAGTCATCAAAGCTTAGAAAGCAAGGCCACAAGCTCAGAACAAAGTAATTTCTGGCCCTGCTAAGCTTAAGCCCACTGGCCTCAAAGGCCAGAGGTCAGGGCTCTGCAGTTTCATGGGTTCACAATCAGAGTAGCAGTGCTGTCTATGGAGCACTAAATCCCAACCATCAGGCTGCAGGCTCTGAGCAGAACATCATAGTCTCTGGCCCTTTGGAGTTTGAACCTGGAGAATACAGTGTCCTGCAGCAAATAAGAGACTCCTGTTTGTCTGCACTAAAGAACTATATCTAGTTATAGAGCCTTCGGTAGATAAATTCAAAAGTTTGATTATATGAGACAGCTTGGTAGAGGAAATATATATATCCCCAGCATAGAACTTATTATAAAGGGATAACAAATAAACATAGGACTCACACACAAAGAGGAAGAAGATGTCAAGACAACAGAAATACAAACTTGTGAACTCTGAAAATATGAGAATGAAGAACAGCAAGGAAGCAATAAACTCCCACAACTCAACAACAAGGGAGATCGCCAATATTGATCTACAGGAAATACCAGAAGGAGAATTCTGAATTTTGATCTTCAATATGGTGAAAGACCTCAAAGTAAATGTACAAGAAATGAAAAAAGTTTATCAATAGAGAAATTGAGGACCTAAGAAAGAGCCAAAAAGAGGCTTTGAGCAAAATGAAGGAGTAAATAAATGAGTTAAAGACTACAATAGAAACCACCTCTAGCAGGATAGACCAAATGGAAAACAGAGTATGACTCTTAGAAGACAGTTCATTCAAAACTGAAAACACAGTCAACAATATAGAGAAGACAATACAAAAACACAACCTGAACATCCAAGAAATACGGACAATAGAAAATGTCCTAACTTATGGATAATAAACATTGAAGAAGGTCTAGAAGCACAAAATAAGGGTATCAGAAACCTCTTCAGAGAAATAATTTAGAGAACTACCTAAACATAGGAAAAGACTTGAACATCCACATATAGGAGACATTCAGAACACCAAGAAAATATCAAAGAAGGACTTACCCATGTCACATAATAATCAAAATGACTAATATAGAGGCCAAGGAAAGAATCTTAAAAACATCAAGAACAGAAGAATGAGCCGGGCGTGGTGGCGCACGCTTGTAATCCCAGCATTTGGGAGGCTGAGACCGGAGGATCCGGGTTTGCGGCCAGCCTCAGCTACCTAGTGAGGCACTCCGCAACTTAGTGAGACCCGGTTTCGAAATTAAGAGTAAAACATAGGGCTGGGGGTATAGCTCGGAGATAGAATGCCCCTGAGTTCAATCCCCAGTACCACAAAAAAAAAAAAAAAAAAAAAAAAAAAAAAAAAAAAAAAAAAAAAAAAAAAAAAAAAAAAAAAAAAAAAAGAACAGAAGAATGGGTGACATTCAGGGCCAAAACAATAAAAATCCCTCCAGACTTCTCAACTCAAGCCATTAAAGCCAGGAAGGGCGGGTATGGTGTACTCCAGACCCTGGAAGAAAACAACTTCAACTAATTCTGCTATATCCAGGCAAGATATCATTCAATTGATGGAGAAATAAAAACATTCTAAGAAAAAGCAGAAACTAAAAGAATTCATGACTACCAAGCTAATGCTGGAGAAAATACTTAAAGAAATAAAATACAAAGAAGAAAAAAGAAGTAAATACCAGAACCAGGGAAGGGGAGAACTCCACCAGATTGGCAACTAAGCAAAAGTATGAGACAAGAATGTCGACTATCACCGCTCCTTTTCAATGTAGTCCTCGAGACTCTTGTCAGAACAATAATACAAGAGAAGGATATCAAAGGAATTCAAATAGGAAAAGAAGAATTAAAATTTTCTTTATTTTCAGATGACATGATCATATCTAGAAGACCCAAAAAATTTAACCAAAAGACTACTAGAGCTGATTAACAAATCCAGCAAAGTAGTGGGATACAAAATCAACCTGAAAAAAGCAGTAACTTTTCTATATGTCAACCATGATTCCACTGAGAAAGAAATCTAGAAGGCAATTCCATTCACAATAACCTCAAAAACCAATAAAATACCTAGGAATAAACCTAACCAAAGAGGTAAAAGACCTCTACAATGAAAATTATATAAAAATTACATAAAACACTAAAGAGAGAAATCAAAGAAGATCTTAGAAGATGGAAAGATCTCCCTTACTCTTGGATAGGTAGAATAAATATTATCAAAATGGCCATTTTACCAAAAATTGTCTACAGAGACAATGCAATCCCTATTAAAATAGCAATGTCATTCTTCACAAACCTAGAAAAAACAGTCATAAATTTCATATGAAGGAACAAAAAGTGCAGAATATCTAAAGCAATTCTCAGCAACAAGAAACATTACAATTCCTGACTTCAAATTATACTACAGAGCTATAGTAATAAAGACAGAATAGTATTGGCACAAAGACAGACATATAGATCAATGGAACTGAATACAGACACAAATCCACACACTTATAGCCAATTAATTTTCAACAAAGATGCCAGACACATATATTGGAGAAAAGACAGCACTTTCAACAAATGGTGTTGGGGAAGCTGGTTATCCATTTGTAGAAAAATAGACTAAATCTTTACCTCTCACCCTGAACAAGAGTCAACTTGAGATGGGTGAAAGACCTGGAAGTTAGGCCAGAGACTGTGAAGCTACTCAAGCGGAGCATAGGTCCCAACACTCTAACAAATAGGCACAGGTAGAAACTTTCTCAACAAGACCCCCTAAGCTTACGAAATTAAAACAATTAATAAATTGGATTGCATTAAATGAAAAAGTTTCTACTCATCAAAGGAAACCATCAAGTCTAAAGAGAAAGTCTACAGAATGAGAGATATTGCCATCTAAATATCTAGAATATACAAAGAACTTAAACGACTTTTCACTGAAAAAACAAATACCTCAATCAAGAAATGGGCAATTGAATTGATACTTCACAAAAGAAGAGATGCAAACGGCCAATAAATACATGAAAAAATGTTCAACATCATTAGCAATCAGGGAGATGCAAATCAAAACTACACTGAGATTCCCTCTAACCCCAATCAGAATGGCAATCTTCAAGAAATAAAATAATAATAAATGTTGATAAGGATGTGGGGAAATTGGAACTCTTCTACACTGTTGATGGGATATTGAAAATTACTTCAACTGCTATGGAGATCAGTGTAGAGATTCCTCAGAACACTGGAAATGGATCCACCAAATGATCTAGCTATACCACTCCTGGGTATCTTTCCAAAATGGCCCAAATCAGAGAACTATAGTAATATATGCATACCCATGTTCATAGCAGCACAATTCGCAATAGTCAAATTATGGAACCAAATAGCTATCATCAACAGATGAATGGATTACACAATTATTTGATATCAACACAATGGAATTCTACTCAACAATAAAGAACAAAATTATGTCATTTGCAATAAAATGGAAGGACCTGGAGAACATTATGTAAGTGAAATTAGCCAGTCATAGAAAGTGAAGGGTCAGGTGTTTTCTCTAATATGCAAAAGCTAGGGAATAATTGGGATACCAGAGGAACTCCAGATAATGGAGGAGAAACCTACGGGAGCCAGAGGATGGTCTAATGGAAGGGGAGTGGGAAGAGTGAGGGTCATTAAAGGAATTACTACCATTGACTATGTGTATATATGTGAAAATACCAATGTTAATCTCAGTATTCTGTATGGGGAAGAGGGGACTGGGGAGGCAGCCAAGGTGGTGGGGGGAGCACCAAGTGCTGTGTGCATGTATGTCACTGTCAACAAGGTTTGCATTATGATGTGAGAGTATAATGCACAAATAAAAGTATATAAAAAGAGGGAGAATCCAAAATATAAGACATAGATTATATTTGCTTAATCCCAAAGTTTATCTTTTTGTAAAACTATAAAATAGTATAAAACCTATACCATCCATAACATTAAATGTCCCTGACATTTCTCTTGATAACTTGGGAATGAATGAAATGGTTTTAAATTTACATAGGAACAATTACCATAGTTAGGAACTTGTCCCTTGTGAAAAATCCTCAATCAATATTCCCAGACTGCTGGTGACTCCAGAAAAACCTTCCAATTTGTCTTGCTTAGTCAAAATATTATTATTTATCATTTCAGTTTTTATTCAAATAGTTTTACTGCCCTGAAGTATTCAGCTATCCCCAGGATGCTTCTTATATATTACAGCTCCTATCTGCTGTCTGAAGCAGACTGTTATAAGCATTCAACGACTCTGCTCAAGTTGCTACAGTCCTCCCTTTGAGGATGACTTTGGTCACTGTGGCTTATTGGGATTAGAGGGTGTTTGAATTCTGGGGCCACTATTGCATTTGTCAATGCTTGGAAATTTGGCCTTCAGCAAACTGCACCTATTTAGCTTCCATAAAGAAAGGCTTGGTGGCATTAAGGCATGATTTATATATTTGGGGTTACATTTAAAAAATCCCAGTGCCAAGATAACTCTTTCCAAGGACTTTTCTCAGCAAGGAAATATTTGTTGCCAAATCTTTAGAACCCGCTTGAATCTAACAGGATAAATTTGTACCTGGTTCACTGGGGACTGGTTCTGCTAGCCTATTTTTAAAATCATTAGAACAACATTTCCAAAGTGTAGCTGTGTAACAAGTTCTACAAACAGGGTCAGTGTTTTACTTCTTTTGCTTTAATTTAAACCGGAGTTGTTCTCAGATTCAATACATTTGATTTCACACTAGGACTTTGCATAAGGTTCTTCTCAACATTGTAAAGCACATATTCCTCACCTCTCAATTGCCTTGGTAGTCAGGCCTGCCCCAGAAAACGAGGTCAGTCTGCACCCACTTTGTAAATGAAGAACTCCAAACTTGGGTGAGATTAAGTAACCAGAGCTCAGGGATGTGCCTCAAAAACTAAGAGAATGGTGGATGAGTCACTTCCAATTTCATAAATATGTATTAGACCCTACCCTTCAGGTTTTATTAATATTGCCTTGGATATTTGGGATGTAATTAATGATTAACCTTGGCCAAATTCTTCTACTTCTCAAATTCCTAGTTTTGTCTTTGGTAAAAAAGGGATAATAATCATAGTACCTCATAAACTTATCATCATGATTAACTGAGATAATTTAAGAAAGGTGCTTTGCTCAATGCCTCAAGCAAACTGAGCAGCTGAGAGATGTCAACTGCTACCTTCCTCTTTGATAACTATTATTCATGCTAAATTATAGAAAACTTAAAAAAAATTCAGTGATATCAACATTATTCTCAGCTTGTCCCCAGGACTGCATTTCTGTGACAAAGGAGGCTGAGTGTCAGAATCAGAGCAGGTGCTCTTTGGAGAATGTGGTCCTGGGCCCTGACCCTGCTGACACCATCCTTCTGAGGTTCTGGCTGAGGGTTGGGAATAGGGCTTTGAAAGTTCTTCCTGTGAATCTAATGATTAGCAGGCTGGGAAACTACTCCAGAAGATAGGAAGGGCTTCCTCACCACTGTTCTTTTAGTGTCGGGAGCAATTCAGGTAGCAACAAGAGAAAGGTAAATTTATGTATACTCCTGCCTTCTTGCTACTTAAAATTGGTGTTAGTTTTGCCCAAGCTTCAGCTGAGGGTAACCTTTACCTGTCCTGCATGTAATCACACTGGATGAGGCCCTATGATGCAATGCACCAGATCCATAAAGTCGGAAGGTGGCCTAGGTCTCGACTCAGCTCATGTCTGGGGCTTTAGATGAAGATCCAGTAATTTGAAAGTGCCACCAAGGGGACAATTTGGGGATTCTATCTTTGTCATTTTTAACGGTTTTCACTGGAAAGAGCAAAACTTATTTTGCATCTGGAGGATGGGGATAAGCCAAACTCCTTGCTCAGGGAGCTGTTTCAAAGATTGAATGAGTCAAACTCTCAGCGTAAGGCTCAGGGTTTGTGACCTCTTGGGCAGACTTATGTATTTTTACTATATTATATTATATTATATTAATTGGTACTGGGGATTGAACTCAGAGACATTCTACCTGAGCTATACCCACAGACCTTTCTATTTTTATTTTTTATTTCGAAACATGATATCACTAAGTTGCTGAAGGTCTTCCTAAGTTGCCAAGGTTGCCTTGAACGTATGAACCTCGTGTATCAGCCTCTATGTACTGGGATTTCAGGCATGCCCAGCCCTTAGATTCCCTACAATAGTTACAGTATGCATTTTGGTTAATCAATTGATACGGACCTTTTTTGATATAGGCTTTTAATGAAAACAACTTCCTACGTGAACATGTTTGTTGGTTTTGCTTTATTTTGTGTTCTTCATGCCTAGGCACCTGGAGCACCAAACTGTTCTATTTCACAATTGGTCCCATTCTTCCTGAGACTCATGCTGCTTTCTCTTCTCCTTTTTATAACCTTCTCTTTTGTTTGTCTTTTTCAACTTCCCTAAACTCCAGGACAGGCTCTCCCTGCCACAGCCCCCACCTCAGGCTTCCCTTGCTCCCTCTCCTTGTGGTCAAATGACAGTTTGGCTGCTCTTCAATTCCTTTATGAGTTGCCTCTGGTCCCCTGAATGGAGGATATAAGGGCAGGGATCCGAGACTCTGCAGCCCCAAAGGGATGCTTCCTACAAAGGCAGTCGAGTCTTCAGGTTTAAAAGAACAATGCTTTTTCCAGGTGTTAAACTTTGACTTTTCCTCATAAGGGTTTATGTTCTTTTTTCTTTTGCCACTACCTTCAAAATACTGTGACAGTTTTCTCTCTGGCCTTGGAGTTGTCTTCGTTATTAATTCAAAAATTATAAATTTCTTGATCACCTGTTGTGGCAAGAGCATAACTTATTTTGCATCTGTCTTCTTTCCTCCCTAGGGACACCATATGTCCATTTCTGGCTTCTACCCTTTTTTATAAACACAAGAGTGGAAAGGCTTGGCTTTACTCAGTGAGTATCTTTTGTGTCAGTAAATTATATATGTCCCTCGGTTGCAATCGCGGTTGTCTCTCTTTAACTCATATATCTTCCATACTTGAAATGTCTCATTTATTTTAACTGCTTATGCAATCATACTTTTAATTAACACCTTGTATTCCTAAAAGTATATGTGTAGTTTATGATCTGCCTTGGCTTCTTCGGTGTTGAACCCACAAACATAAAATGTTCTTTCTCTTTTACCTGCCATCAATAGATTGTTTGTCGTTGTAGGAAAGTTTATTGCATCATGCTCATTCTCCATCCAAATCAAGAAGTGACATTGTGTGTATTTAAAGTTACATGTGAGGTCTGGGGGTGTAGCTCAGTGGTAGAGCACTTGCCCAGCATGTGTGAGACCTGCGTTTGACTCCCAAATGCAGCCACATAATAAATAAATAAAATTACATGTGTGGCTTTCATCTGTGGCTTGCATTACATTTCTCTTGGTTTGCACTGCTGTAGACAAGTAACCCTTGGAGTGTGTATCAGTCTATTTTCTGTCACTAAAATGAAATAACTAAAGCTGATTACTTTATAAAAATAAGAGGTTACTTAGAAATAGGGGTCTACTTTCATTCTTCTAGACATGGATATCTAGTTTTCCCAACACCATTTGTTGAATATGCTGTCTTTTCTCTATTTCTTACCCTCTAAAAAGTCAACTCAAGATGGATCAAAGACCTAGAAATTAGACGAGAAACTTTGCAATTACTAGAAGAAAACACAGGACCAATCTTTCAATGTATAGGCACTGACAGAGACTTCCTCAATAAAAAACAAAGCAAAGAAAACAAAACTGAGAATCAATAAATATGTCATCAAATTAAAAAGATATGTGCACAAAGGAAAAAAATCAAGAGTCTTTTGAGAAAACCTACAGAATGAAACATTTTACCAGCTACTCCTATGATAGAGGACTAATATCTAGACTATATAAAGAATTCAAAATACTTAACACCAAAAATACCCCAATTAAAAAAATGGGCAAATGAACTGAATAGACAATTCTCAAAAGAAAAGGCCAACAAATTTTTTTTTAAAGTTCAATATCATTAGCAATCAGGGAAATGCAAATCACAACTATGTTGATATTATCACTTTAGTTAAAATTGCAATCATTAAGAATACAAACAATAATAAATTCTGGCAAGGATGTAGGGAATTAAGAACTCTTATATGCTGTTAGTGGGATTTAAAATTAGTATAATCATTGTGGAGATCAGTATGGAAGTCTTTCAAAAGACTAGGAATGGAACCACCATAAGACCCAGGTATACCACTCCGAGGTATCTTTCCAAAAGAATTAAATTCAGAGTGCGATAGTAACACTTGCACACTCATGTTTATAGTAACACAATTCACAATAGCCAAATAATGGGACCAACCTAGGTGTCCATCAACAGATAAGTGGATAAAGAAAGTGTGGTATGTACGCGCAATAGAGTTTTACTCAGCCATAAAGAACAAAATTATGTCATTTATAGGAGAATTGATGGAACATGAGAACATTATGGTGAGATTCAGCCAGTCTCAGAGAGTCAAGAGTCATATACTTTCTTTCATATTTGAGAGCTAGAGAGAAAATAGTAAAGAAAAAGGACATCAGTTGAAAGAAAAGAAATACCAGTAGAATAGTGGAAGGGGATGAGGGGAGAACAGGGGGAAAAGGCTTGAGAAAGGAAACATATCAAGTAATGTTACATTCATATATAAAGGTATCTCTACCAATCTCACTAACATGCATGTGGAGGGAGGAAGGGGAGTGGGTGGGATCTGGAGAGAAACACACCAAGTGATGAGTACATGTATAAATGTGTCACTTTGAATCTCACTAGGTTGTAATTGTATAGTTATAATGTACCAATAAAGTTATAAGATAAGCAAATACATAAATAAATAAAAAGGTTACTTAGATACCTACAAGTAAATTGAAAAAATAAAATCAGAAAAGAAGTTATTTAGTTTATAGTTCTGAAGTTTCAAGAGTACGATGCCAGCTCATAGAAGAGCTACCGCTGGATGAATCACAGCATGGTTGATGTATCAGGAATTGATGAGAAAGAGAGAGAGATCATGTAGCGAGACAGTACACAACTAGGGAGAGACTGGGGAAGATCTAGGATTGCTTACAACCACCTCATAAGAACTAACCAGAGCCCCACAAGGGTGACATCAATTTTTTCAGGGGGCAAAATCCTTGGGGGACACACTCAACCATATCCATATCCATATCCATGGAAGAGGGAATTGTGAGAGAAGAGGAGTAGTCTGCAGTGTAGGAAGGGAGCAAAGAAAGGTGTCAAGCTGTCACAGGAACCAAGAGTGACCCTGGTCCCTTTTCCAAGGTACTTATCTTACCAAAGTGAGCACCCATACAGGCTCAAAAGGGATAGACCAGTGATACCCTCAGGATGTTACATGTTGAAAGGAGGCATTCACTTCTGAAGGGGTAATCACCACAGGCCAAGTGACAGAAGGGAACTTTTGGCTTGGGCCTTGGAGATTGCTCCAGATTTTGCTAGGGAAGGTCACGTGAGAGGAGGTCTTGACAAGCACATGTTTTCTGGCAGGAGCTCCCTCTGGCCTCCCTGGTAATTACTCATTTCTGAGAGTGCTGTTTCTACATCTGCATTATGGGTCATAGCTATAATTCCATAGATCAGGATCTTGGGTCCATAGATCAGAAACAAATAATGTATGACATCATTTCCAGCATAAAAAAAAAAAAAAAAAAACCACTTCCATCACAGTAATACTTAGATTTCCTTTGAGGTTCTAATTTAAACAAGTATTAATGACAATATCAATGAAAATAGAAGAATGTGGAAGTTTGAAAAGATCTTGTCTTTATACAAACCTGGATCCCAGAAATGAAAAAAAAAAGGGGGGGAGACTGAATCTGTGTGCAAACCTCTGCTGGGGGTTTTCCTGGCTGACTGACTTAGTCTTTGCTGTGGAAGCTCCTGGATGAGAAAACTGATGCTCAAAGCAGTATGATGAGGGCATCATGAAGATAAACAACTGGTTAGCCAGCAAAATTGGGGCCTGAGCACATGTGTCTTATTTCCAGTCATCTTCTCACTGTGCCACACAGAGACATGCTCAACTTTGTGCTAAGGAATTAGTTGCTTAGTTCTGAATATCAGTAGATATTTCCCTAATTTTGATTACAATGGTAAAGGTCTAAGTTACATTAGGGGTGGGGGGGGTGAGGAGTGGAGAATAAGTAGGATTTCTCAGTGTTTAAAGCAAACTTCAGCTATTACATTTTATTAGAACTCGAGGTATATTAAAATATGAAGATATATCAAGAGAGTGTTGTAAATAACATTTTAAATGTTACCATTTAGCAGACTAGTAATTTCAAGAAATAAACTATTGTGCTATTCACAAGATAGCTCAAGACTTATGAAAATATTGACACATTCTCTCAATCAGGTCACTGTAGCTTGGTACCTAAATAAATAAGCTCACTGGCAGATAAAATCAGAAGTGTAAATTTGAGGTTTAGACTAAATGACCCTGCCTCTCTCTTGAGTAAGTCTCTCACCCACATTCCTTCAAGGTCATGCCATCTGCAGGGAACTTCATATCCTAACTGGCCTCCTCTTTAGGTTAAAGTGGGCTTTGCTGGGGCCACCTGCTTTGACATTCCCTTGAGTTGCTGGCATGACACTGAGTTCATGCTGGCTGTTATCTGTTCTGCTTTCAGCCTCCTCACCAGGTCATGCTATCGCATCCCTGTGTAATTCCCAATGACCCAATGCCCTTGCTTTCCTATCAGTAAACTGATAGTTCCCTCTACAGTATCTCTTACTGCAAAGCAGTGCTGATAGAATGGGGAGAGATAGAGCTTAGCTAAGATTGACTGAGGGACAATCACACATGGCTGCCCAGCAGCCTGTGGCTGACAGACTGCTTTCTGGCAGGCTCATCTCTGGCTAGAGGAATCCCCCAGCTCCCACTCTGCAGTAATGGACAGGTGTCCATGCAGAGTGTCTCCAAGGCCAAAGCTGGTGTTCCCTGGACTTGCTCCAGGAGCCAGGTGGTTCTGGTTGCTTGTGGCAAGCAGTAGATCTGGAATATGAGTTCATCCAGAAAGAGCCTGTGTGGAACAAGAGCTCAGGTCCTCGACAGGTTGCTGGGCCGGGATTCCACAACTGCTTCCCAACACATCTCCCGGGAATGCAATGCAAGTATAGAGAACTCTCCTCTGTCCCTGACCTGCAGCCCATTAGAGAAAGCTGAGCTAGGTAAAGCCTAGGGAGTCCATTGAGTCCATTTCAGCAGTGGCATGCCATCTGCCCTCTATTTGTGACCAGAAAGTCCATGCAAGTGGACTACAGAGTGCTAACCGTGTGTTAATAAACAGTTATTAAAGATGAAAGCGTTCCACTCTGCCTGTAACAACTCGCAGACCCAGGCTTTATGAGAAGAAGCTGCATGTTAAAACCACCCTCCCTGCCCGCCATCAAGCCAGCCTCAGTGATGTTCAGTAGGAAATTTCAGAGTGGCTCAACATAAAGTTGCTTTTAATATCCATCTTTTTCATGGCAAACTGATGTGTTCAGTATCTCTACTTAAACACTTGCAGATTTAGGTGGATTAGCCTTTTCCAGGCAGCCTCATATGAGTAACAGCATCAGCCCTGTTTGCTCCACTCCTGGGGTGCACTTGTTGGCAGAGCCTATGTGGCTGGGGCTGAGGCCCTGCCCTTCCTTATGCTTCTCCTCCAACAGAAGCAGGAAGGCTGCAGGCTCACCCTGCCACAGGAAACCTCATGCAGAGGGATAGGATGGAAGTGAGAACCAACCATATCAGCCTGCCCACCCCAGCCTCTGCAAGCATAGCAGCACCCCAGCCTGTGGGCAGCCTGGTGGCCTGAGTCAACAGACACGGCCCAACAGGCTGCCTTTGTTTTCATCGTGATCCTTGCACGCTCGCTCGTCCTTGCACAATACACTAATGGACCTTTGGCAGAAAGCTGTGGCATCTGTCATCTCTGCTTCACCAAGACACCAGCTCGGAACCAGGCCTCTGGCCATGCACTTCCTCCTCCCTGTGTTTATTCCTGTTGGCTGGCTGGCTTATTGATCCCTCCATTCTGTTCTGTTGCACTGTGTGGGTTAAGCTCGGTTGCTCCCAGGCCTTTGCTTCAAAGTCAATCTCCACAAGCCAAACTACATTCCTCAGTAGTACAAAACAGATTTTAACATTCACAGGAGAAAAATAAACTCACACTTAGTCATCCACCCAATCCACATTGATGCAAAGATGCAAAGGGTGCATGTAGACACTCAGAGTGGCAAATCATTTAGATGTCACAGGTGGTCAGTGGATACCCCCTCCCAATACCATCACTGGCCATATAGGCTGTAGGAGAAGAGCCATGGGTCTAGATGGAACTTTACTGGGTTGGGGTAGTCCACCATCAGTGTGACTCACATGGGCAACAGGATCCTGTGCCCCCCTGCACTAGACTGCCATCATCCTAGGATGGGGGGATTTAGGTCTAATCCGTCCTCTCTACTGGAGGTAGATGACTTTCCCTACATACATTCTAACTCTGTCCTGCAAATCTGAACTCTATCACATCTGTACCATTGCAAAGTCCTCCTTATCCTGGCCTTACCAGTTTTGCTTACCTCTGTCTTACTCCATTGGGCTCAGCTATCTTTTGTTTGGTTGGTTGTTGGGTTTTATTTTTTGGTCCTCCTCAGATATATTAAGCTCTTCACCTTACTTACACTCCTGGGCTTCTGCCTGTACTTTGTGCTCTTCTGTATTTCAGGAGTTCTTCCCATACTTCCCCCTTCTCTTCATCTAATTAACTACTATTTATCTTGTGGATTCTGAATGCCACATCCTATTCAAATCTCTCTTTCTCTGTTTTCACATCACCCAGGCATCCTTATCACAATTGTTGTAATTACCTATTCCTCAACAGTGAGAGGCTAGGGTAGTGCCCACCATCTTACCACTGGATTGCAGTGCCTAGCACAGTGACAGGAAGCTGTGGGTGCACAGAGAGTGTTGGCTGGATGAAAGAAGAGATGAGTCTTATTTTTCCAGCTATATAGGGATTCACTTAGATGAAAATGTTGCCCCTTTCAATGCCTTTAACTCTCCTTGCTTTCCGACTGAGTACACTTCCCACATTTCATGACATCACAAACAGCTGTTCAGGTGTTTTTCCATCCATGTGTAGCAGAGTTATGGGAAGGCTTATTCCTGCTGATAGATGGGCCATCTGCCAACCTCACAGCTCTCTGGGGATGAGGACGATGGGCAGATGGTACATTGTCCATTTAAATGTGACCAACCACAGAGATAGGAAACAAGTTTAGGATCATTGTTGGATTTGAGGCCGTGACATTTTGTTTTAAAATCTCTCACCTCTAAAGTAACTTTTTCATCTTATATAATTCTGTACTTATTTCATAGGTTGATGAAAATCGTATTTAAATGTTTAAGCCTCATATATCATTTTGAAGGCACAGCCCAATGAAATGGCTGTCACATCCTGGGGACCTACCTGCTTCCTGGTTTGAAAACAGTAGCAGCCGATTCAAAATGTGGAAGGAAAACATAAAAGTCTGTTGGTTTTTTCAGTTAATTTTCAGGACTGATTCAACATCAATATCAAGGAAACTGATGTTATTGGAATTAAATGAACTCTATTTCTGTTCCCTTTGCATCCAGACCAAACTAGGACAAGACCTGCATTGACCTGCTCCCCTCCTCTCAGGCCCATCCCCATCACCCCTCCTTCCTAGGGCAGGCTCCTCAACTCACAGCTTCCCACATCGTCTCTGTGGGTTTTCCCACCAATAATTGCCTTCTGTACTTTTGACCTCTCCCTTTCCCTTCTGTCTTTCCTCAGCTTGCAAGAATGATAAAACTCCCATGATCTTAAAAAATAAATCTTAAAATATTCACATTAGAGAAATCTTTCCTCTTTTCTCACTTTTATTACCTTTATTAACCTAGTCACCAATATCTTCACTCCTGACTGTGGACTGAATTATAATCCTTCCAAATTCTTATAGTGAAGCCCTAAACCCAAGGAGACTATAGCTGGAGATGGGCTTTTAGGGGGTATTAAGGTAAAATGAAAGCATAAGGGTTGTCCTAATCTATACAATTAGTGGTCTAAGGGGAGGAGAAAATTGAGCCTCTCTCTCTCTCTCTTTCTCTCTCTCTCTTTCTCTCTCTCTCTCTCCCTCTCCCTCTCCCTCTCCCTCTCCCTCTCCCTTTCTCTCTCTCCCCCTAAAAGAAAGACCATGTGGGGACACAAAAAGAAGGCAGCCATCTGCAAGCCAGGAAGAGAGCCCTCACCATAAACAGAACCCTGCCAGACCTTGGTCTTGGACTTTCCAGCCTCTATAACTGTGAAAAAATAAATTTCTGTTATTTAAGCCATTCAGGCTGTGGTATTTTTTTTTATGGGAGCCCAAGCTGACTGAGACACTTAACTCACTTGAGCCTAACTTTTGTGTTGATTACACCACAGAGGCAGCTCCTTCCCCTGTCATCAGTGACCTGATGATTGCTCAAGGCCATGACCTATTTTCTCTCTTCTTCCCCCCTTGATCCATGCAGCAAGCAGTACCCATAACCAAGCCCTTGAAACCTGCCCTGTTTCTCCCAGCTTCTCTCTGAGCACCCCTCTTCCTCCATAAGTAAACTCCATCCTCTTCCTTTCTTCTCATAATGCTTTACCAGTGTTCTGGTCTTGCCCTTATTATTCTGCATGCTTGCTGGCAGTGACTTTTTCAACTTTTACAGTCTCTCATACCACTTACAGATGGCTCACAGATCCATGTTTGCAGACCAAATAATTCTCAAGAGGCACAGCCTGATTTCCTTGTGCTTCACACCTGTACTTCACTAGACACCTGAATTCTATACCTCACTAGTTATCTTTCCTTATTTACTGATGGCTTTGTCCATATTTCCTAGCCCAATTGGTAACATCACTATTTATTCCCCCTCTAAGTTTAGAAAATCGATTTTAGTCAATTCTATCTTTTCCTTTTCCTTCTAGATCTTGTCAAATCTCAAAAGTTATCAATTCACTTTGAAATGGTTCCTACATTTGAATCTCTCCTCTTTAATACATGCCATTTAGAATGCCTTAATTCAAATTTAGATCCTTTCTTGTTTTTACCACAGCCAAGTCTCCTAACCAGAATGTACGTTAGTCTGTTAGCCTAATTGAGGATGAGTTTAGCATCCCAGAAAATAATACACCTTTTCTTCATTACTCAGATTTTAGCTGACTACTCTATTAGTGTTTCCTAACATGCATTCCTTGGAATATTAATTGTACTTTCTTGAGATGTTAGTACATGTTTTGTAAACAAATAGGAAGATAAATAGTGAAAAATCAAGTCGATATGGTAAATGTTAGGTGAAAGAAATTTAATTTCTTTATGAAAAAAATTCCTAAAACCTGGTAACATTCATTGTTACTCTCTATAATTAGATTTTGCAGGTCTTCAGTCCCTTATCCAAAAATCATTGGGCATGGATGTGTTTGGAATTCAGAATTTTTTAGATGTTTAAAATAGTAATAAGATATATATACCAACTATCATACAACTCTTGCCAGCAACTAAAATCATTGCTATTTCTGTAGTATACACATTAGGTGAGATAAAGAGTATAGAGTCTCAAATCAGTTCAGGTAAGGTTTTACAGCCTGATAAAAATGCAAAAGTTGCTTATTTTCTGAGTTATTTGGATTTTACTGAGTTTATTGGAATTGTGTATGAGATGTTGTGGATCAGTAATATGCTGAATTTCTCAAATGTATTCTTCTGGGGGAACTTTTCTCCTAAGAACATTTCTCCATGTTGACATACAGGCAACTTCTGCCTCACCCATTGAAATGTCATTTTTCTTCTATGAACTTAATTTGTACAACTTGATATTTCATGCTACTTTTTATCTTCTTCCCACCTGGAAAATGTCTGTCCGACCATTAAATTCAAATTCAAATGTCAGTTCATACTTCTATTATGACTATAATCACATTGTGTATTGACTGTTTCTTTAATACTATGTCAATTATCTGTCAAGAGGTCACTATTTTTTCCACTACTGAATCCCTAGTACTCAAAATAGATGCCTAGTCAATAGTAAATATTCAAGACATTTTGAATTAATAAGTGAAAAATAAATAATAGATGGAAGTTAGTTTTGAAGTGTTACTGTTAAGAGTGGAACTAACTGTTCATTGAGAAAAAGATTATATTAAATCTTGAACAAGCCGGGCGTGGTAACACACGCTTGTAATCCCAGCATTTGGGAGGCTGAGACCGGAGGATCCAGGTTCTCGGCCAGCCTCAGCTACCTAGTGAGGTACTCCGCAACTTAGTGAGACCTGGTTTCAAAATAAAGAATAAAAAATAGGGCTGGGGTTATAGCTTGGAGGTAGAATGCCCCTGAGTTCAATCCCTAGTGCCGCAAAAAAAAAAAAAAAAAAAAAAAAAAAAATCTTGAACAATGTCCCCAAACAAGTATTAGGTACTGTTGGTGTGCCATGCAGTCTCTTTACCAAGACACTGTTTCTATTCCCCAACTAGTATGAGAATTACTACTATAAACCTTTAGGCACCATCCTATCAGGTACTTGCATTGGAATGTAACCAATGTATCCACTATAAGGTGTTATTCCCTACTGGGTAGAATATATTGGTCCAGTGAGAGTAAATGTGTGCTTCTCATGCCAAAATCTTTACAATCTGATTCTAGAGGTTTTGGTCCTCGGAAGTAGTTGTTTCCACTAAAAGGTACTATAAAAGTCCCACTAAAATTAAAACTGCCATGGATTCAATATTCATAGACATATAATCCAAGAAAATTCTTGCCAGTGGGAGTAATCAACATGGAATGTCATGGTCATGTAAGATGGGAGCTACAAATGGGGGTGGGAAGAAATAGATTTGGCACCAGCTGATCCACTGAAAGATATTTAGGCAGTCCTATGTTGTACTTCAGATTCTGCATCTCCAAGTACAGCATCCACCACCTAATAAAGGAATGGTAACAAGGGCCTGAGGAAATGACTTTCCTACCACCAGGCAAGCTACCTCTACCAGTGGAAGTGCTCCTTGACTTGGAGTAGATCCAGAATAGGTAATAGTGGAAAGAGATGACGAATATCAGATATGGCCTCATGACAGACCTCAGAAAAGGAGTCTAAAGTTTGTTTAATTGACCCTTTTCTTGTAGGTGCAGCCATATATTATGACTAACCAGAATCCTGGAGAAGTATGTCTAAGGGAAATGGACCTAATGGAAAAAGCAAGTGGATCTGAGCAGGGTGAGAGGCAGACTGCAAAGGGGGCTTTGCGTGCCTTTGATGGTTAATTTGGATTGTCAATTTGACTGGATTGAGAGATGCCTAAGATTATGTGACTTCAGGGTGTGTTGATGAAAGAGAAGTCTGGCCCTAAACATGGGTGGCACTGTCCAATAAGCTGGGAGCCCAGATGGAACAAAGAGTGGAAGAAGGAGGAAGTGGTGTGGAGGTATGTCTGCTCTCACCTGTGGACATCTGACTTCAACTCCTTTGTTCTTTCAATTGGGCTCTTGCTGACAATTCTCCAGGGAGTTTCTAGGCCTTTCCATCTTGGACTAGGATTGCATCATTTGTCGCTTCTGTTCTGAGACTCCAGCTCTTGGACTGCTTGACCAGCTGCTGGTTCCTCCAGGTGCAGGCAGCCACTTGGGATTACACCAATTCTGAGTATAAGCTGATTTGATAAATCTCCTGGTTTTATAAAATCCTCTTTTATAATATACATATCCTATGAATTATGTTACTGTAGAGAACCTTGACTAATACAGTGCCTTGTCCTGATTCCCTTTATCCTATCCCCAGCTGCCATGAGTATTGGTTAACTACAGTGTACTGAGGCATGTTTCTCTGGAGAAGTGCCTTTGGTCAGCATGGATGCGTCAACCAGAAATGCCTAGCTGAGTGCTCCTTAACAGCCAACCAATTGCTGACATTGGGATACGAAGGCCCATTCTCTTTTCCTTCAGGTAGGACATCTCTTTGGGACTTCTAAAGCTTCTGAGGTCCCGGTAGGCCAAGCTAATGTTAATCTTCAACTGAAGCCACATCATTCCTGCCCGTCCCGTGTTCTTCACTTCCTCATCCATGACAAACACTTGCTTGAGTAGTTTTCCACATGGCCTTTCTGCTGTGGCATAGACAATCTACTACTAAATGACACATGTCTTAGTTTGAGCTACAAAGTATATCTAGGTTGGCTTTGGCTATAATATATATATATTTCTTCTGAGGAGTTACAGTCTTTACAAAACTTTACTTGCCTCACTTTAAGTGTTTTATTAGATTAATCTGACTAAAACAGATGTTTTAGTCAGATTTTTCATCCTAGGCTCACAATTTCATAAGTCAGTCCATAATCAGCCATTTGGGGGCAGGAGTGGCTCAGTGGCATGGCTTTAGAGCATGTTGGAGGAAGGAAAAATCACCCTCAGTTCATGACCACTGGGAGGCAGAGGGAGGAGGCAGGGACAGATACAGTCCCCAGGGTCACAACTCTTAAAATCCAAGTCCCCCAGTGATTCTCCATCTTTCAACCTGTCCTTATTGGCAACACATGGAATTTAGGGAGACATTTTAAATCCAAACCACATTAGCATCCTTTTAATGAAACAACTCCAGGGAATACTACCTGTAAATATCTTGAAATTGAAGGTTGACTAGCATGAAATATAGAGATTTTTAAGTTAGATGGATAGATGGTAGAAGATAGGGACATGCAGAATTGGAAATCCTTGTTTCATCCTGGGAACTCAGGTTTCAGTGCTTTAAGTATCCTCAACACTTTGTCTCCAAATGGAGTGGATGCTGATATATGATAATTCAAATGCATTGTTTAGAGCATGTCATATGGTAATATACACAAGGCTGCCTTCTACATGGTCATTAGTTCTTATTCATAAACATGACTATAAACAGAAGTGTAACTTACATGGACTAAAGTAGATGATAGTAGCAACAGCTAATGCTTAGCTTTAGTAGTTTGGATACTGAATGTGCCCCAAACTAAAAATGTTCAAGGCTCGGTCCCCAGGGTGTTATTATTGGGAGGTAATGGAACCTTTAGGCGGTGGGACCTGGGGGGGCACTTAGGGCATTGAGGTATGCCCTCAAAGGGTATTGTGGGCCCCTGGCCCCTTTGTCTTCCTCTCTTTTGTTTCCTGGACACAAGGTGAACAGTTTGCTCTGCCATACACTCCCCACCATTACAATTCAGCAACCTCCACAGCCTAAAGACAATGGGACTACCTGATCATGGACTAGAATCTCAAAGAACATGAGTCAAAATAACCCTTTTCTCTTTACAAATGAATTATCTCAGGCATTTTATTATAGTGTCAGAAAGCTAACACAGCACTCTCTAAAATAGTGAAATGTGGAAGACATTTAGTTGCTTATCAATGAGAATTCAGTTAAAAAATATTGTGAAGCTAAGTGTGGTGATGCACACTTATAATCCCAGTACTTGGGAGACTGAAACAGAAAGACTGCAGGTTCAAAGACAGCCTCAGCAACTTAGTGAGGCCCTGTTTCAAAATAAAGAATAAAAATAAGGCTGAGGGTGTAGCTTGGAGATAGAATGCCCCAGGGCTCAATCACCAGTATCACAAAAAAAAATTGTTAAAAATCTCACAACAGACTACTAAATGACTCTTAAATAAGATCGTGTGTGTGTGTATCTGTCTGTACACTGCCTTAAAAAATCTTTTTGGCATATTGTTGAAAAAAACAGCTTGTAAAGCAGCATGTATATTTTGATCCCATTTATGTGTAAATTATATACATATATGGCCATACATATATATCCATATATTATAGAGCCAGCTTTGGAAGGGTGTCCATCAAATCATTGACAGTAGCTGGCTTAGTAATTATTCAATGGACTTTTATTTTTTTATTTTATTTTTTAATCTTATAAAAATTCATATTTTATCTTTGTAAGTAGCAAAACAGAAAAATTGCTTTAAGGTCAACATATACTTGTTTATGGTTTTAAGTGTCAGTTTGAGAACTTCAAAGTGATTCACTCATGGTAATATATATATATATATATATAGCATAATATATATAATATACAATATATAATATATTAGTATAATATATGCATATTATATATTTATATATACATATATTTATATATATGCACACTATTAAGAGAGGAATTTGGGAAGTTCTTTAATAAATAGTCACAAAAATTCTTTGAGGTTGGTCTTATTATCTCAAGGGAGAGCAGTGAGTCAACCAGTGTGATATTTATTGATCTAGAAGACCTAAAGTTTGTCTCGTTCAGTTTCTGTATGAAGAGCAGAGCAGATTTGCCCTGGGAAAGATGTTCCTGGACCATGGATTTCCAACCTGCATTTTGATAGTCCTTTATATCTGATATCATTATTTTACTGGATTTTAGCTAGAGACCCCTCTCTTGTGATGCTCTTGGGGATGCCATTTGTTGTTTTAATTTAGAATTGGCCACATATAGGTTAAATTGGCCATTTTTCTACTGTTCAGTCTGACACCTTTAGATTTTCTAGAATGGGTGAACCCTCCTTGCAAACTGCCCAAACTTTCTCCTTGGTGCCACCACATATCTCTGCAACACATAAGCACACCTACAAACTTATCACATGTGTACTGTTGTCCACATCATCCATCACTAAGTTTATGCTTCTGGTTTCTATCTATCACTCTTCCTTCTGACTTTTTCCCCCTCTGCAAACCTCTCCTGACACCACCATGTGCTGGATCAAACAAGAAGAGAGAGGAGGGGCCAGGTCTCCACATATATCTTCTGCCTGTCTGCCACACATACATACCAAAAGTCTTTCCAAGAGTATACTGGTTTATGTTTTTGTTTACATACCGTTTACCTAAGTTTTGAAGTAATTCAAGGCTTTTGGAAAGCGGAGAGATCTAAACAATTCTGCATCAGTACATGGGGCCCTGGCAAGATCTGGATTTTGTTCCCTTTTTAGGCTACTATGTGAAAGATTTGAAGACCCTGTAACTACATGGAGAGAATGGAACTCATTAAAGCTACAAAGAGCTACACTTAAAAGTCTTTCTAACATCCTTGTAGAAGTGAAATAAAGGATAAATTTAGGACTATTCAAAATATAGGTGAAAAATCACTCCCAGGTACAGCAACATATTTTAAGCTCCATTTTACTCTGCCAAAACAGGACCATAGTCTATCTCATTTGACTACATGTAGCAGTTAGCATTCATGAGTGAATATCCAATGGCAAGTATATCAATGTTACTCTGACTTGTCTGTCAGATGTCTGGATTTGCTTCATAATTTTTTTTTCTTGAAATCTCTTCCTGCTTTATTTCTATACATTCTAGAATACTGAAGTACTGAACTAATTATTTCACTTGGAAACCTATGAAACTTTATGTTCATTATTTCTACAAGATTATTTGGAATTGAAAAGAGTACATACTATAGAATGGTTTTTCATAGAATACTTTCTAGTGATTTTATCACTTCTTAAGTTACAACTCAAGTGTTTCAAGATCATGGGAAATCACACTATCAAAATATCATGAGATGATGTTACATTTATTTTGCTTATCATGTATGTAATTTTCATGTTAAGACCTGAACCCAATACTTACTGAGCTTTAAAAGAGCATTGGGCTACTCGCTTGAAAAGAAAAAATAATATCTAAGAGCATCAGACTAACAGTCTTTGATACTCCTCCTCCCCATGTTCCACTGTGACAGTGTTGAGTATTCACAAGAAGCATCATACTGAAGACTAAGATTGACCAATGACCTAATGCCAGGATGTAGTCATATTTCCTCTATCAATGAAGCTGAGGCAACTGGATGGAGAAAACAAAAAACAAAAACAAAGCAGTGGGTTGCCTATGTCTTTGTGCAGTTAAACAAAACAGTTTCAGTTTCTTCTCTTTATAAAAGGATATAAGCAAAAAGTTTTATCCATCATCACTATCTAACCCAGAAGCCCAGGCTCTGAATGAGCCAGAAATGAAGGCAACTCATGGAGCTTCTCATTGAGGTAGATTTTCTTTCTATCTCTAAATCATTCTTCTACATTTATTTATTTATATGTAAAAAGTAATTTGATGAGCCTGGGCTTTCTAGTCAATATGGGATCAAAAAACTATGTGACAATATTAACAAATTGTTTTAGGACAAAAATATGGAATGAAAAATATTGTCCTATTGTGCTGAGTGTAATTTAGAATTTTAACAGTTATGAAGATGTGTGAATTGAAATGTAACAATAAGTATTTAAAATTACAGAATGTCAGATTTATAATTATTTATGTACTAACATAGTTTTGTAGCCTCTTAAAATTAACTAAGGGATAATGAATATTATAATTAATAAATTTTAATATCACACTTTTCCCCCTTCAAGGTCTCATATGAAATATTTACAAAAGTATATCATATCTAGTAGTCCTCCCTTACTTGTAGTTTTACTTTCCATGGTTTTAATTATCCATGGTTACCTACAGTCCAAAAATATTACATAGAAAATTCTAGAAATAAACAATATGTTTTAACTGGTAAGACATTCTGAGTAGCTTGTTGACATTTTGAGCTATCCTGCCCTATTCTGCCTGGGATATGAATCATCCTTCTTTTCAGCATATCCACACTGTATACACTACCTTACCTGCCCATTAGTCACTTAGTAGCCATCTTGGTTTTCAAGTTGATTATCATTATATCACAGTGTTTGTCTTCAAGTAACCCTTATTTTACTTAATAATGGCTTGATAACACAAGATAGTGATGCTGGTAATTTTATTATAATATATTGTTATAATTGTTCTATTTCATTATTAGTTATTTTTAATATTTTGTTGTGCCTAGTTTATGAATTAAACTTTATCATAGGTACATATGTGAAGGAAAATCCAGTATATATAGGGTTCAGTACTATCTTTGGTATCAGGCATCCACTAGTCATCTTCAAATGTATCCTTCACAAATAAAGGAGGACTACTGTATTAAGCTATGACAGAAAAACTCAGAAAATATCCAACACTAGAATATTTGCAGACAGACTCCTCTAAGTACAATGCAATAAAATTAAGCTTTAATTACACAGAAAGTGAAGGGTCATATGTTTTATCTCATGTGAAAGCTAGAGAGAAATTGGGATACAAGAAGGATTTCAGATAAAGAAGAAGAAACACCAGTGGAGCAATGGACGGAGTCTAGTAGAGGTGGGTTGAAGGAGGAGGAAGAATTGATGCAGGAAACACTTTCATTGACACTGTAGATATGCAAAATTATCAATGCCAATCTCAATATTATGCATGGTAAGGGAAGAGAGTGGGGTGGGGAATGGGGGGGAGGGGGACGAGAAGAAAGTTCACCAAGTGCTGAGTGCATGTATGTTCCTGTCATTCTGAACTTCATTATGAAGTGAGATTACAATGCATCAATGAATATAAATTAAAGAAATAACACATATTTGAATAATTAAAACTAACAAAAAGCCAACTACTTTAAAGGGAGAAAAAGTTTCTTAAAATCTATTGTTCTAAGAGAAAGTTAGAGTGTAATCATAATTTTAGGGTATTTTTTTAAACAAGAAGACAGTGCTTGGCACATGGTAGGTGTTAAGTGAATAGTCATTTAATTGATGAATGATGATTATTTAGAATCATAATGAAAATAAAGACTTTGTCTAACCACACAGTGGGCTCCAATATATATCTTTGACTATGCTTACTTAAACATGAAAGAATGAAAATAAATGAACTACACACTCAATCCCCAAAGTTGGAGAAATGACAAGAAATTAAAGAAATAAATCAGAGGAAAATAATAGTAAAAGCAAAAGTTAGTACATATGCGGCCAAGGGAAGAAAATATGACAACCCTTATTTTAAGAACAGAAAACATACAACACACCAATAAAAGTATATTAAAAATAAATATAAACTAGCTAGGCGTGGTGGAGCACGCTTGTAATCCCAGCATTCGGGAGGCTGAGACCGGAGGATCCGGGTTCGCGGCCAGCCTCAGCTACCTAGTGAGGCACTCCGCAACTTAGTGAGACCCGGTTTCAAAATAAAGAAGAAAAAATAGGGCTGAGGGTATAGCTCGGAGGTAGACCGCCCCTGAGTTCAATCCCTAGTACTGCAAAATAAATAAATAAATAAATAAATAAATAAATAAATAAATACTGAAAACATGATAGAAAAAACTGAAACTGATAAAAGTCATATAAGAAAAGACAGATATTTGTGAAAATACAGAGAATAGTGCATTATTATCTAATGCTGCCTACAAATTTGGGAATTATAGAAAGATAAAAAAGCATTGAGGGGACAATTTACTCAAATAATTAGAAAACCAGAATATATGGAAAAACAACGGAAGAAAATAAAATTTATCAAACAATAATTTCCCAAAAAGATTCCAGATCTTATTGGTCAAACTTTTAAAGAGCAAGGGTTTTTTTGTTGTTGTTTTCGTTTTTGTTTTTTCAGGATTAAACCCAAGGGCATTCTACCTATGAGCTACATCCCCAGTCCTATGTTTTATTATTTATTTTGAAACACTGTCTCACTAAGTTGCAGAGGGCTTCACTAAATAACTGAGGCTAGCCATGAACCTGTCATCCTCCTGTCTCAGCCTCCCAAGTACTGGAATTTTAAGCATGCAGCACCACGCCCAGCAAGTTTAATGAATTGTTCCATAATATATGAAAAGTTTGAAAGCTACCCAAATAATTTATAAAACAAAATAAACAAAAAAGTTCATAGAAATAGCCTAAGAACATGATAGACAAAAAATAAAATATTTGCAAGTTGAGTCATCTATATACAGTAAAAAGAAAAAATCCACCTGTACCAACAGTGTTAATGCCAGGAATGGATGGAAGCTAAATATTAGGACATCTCTTTGGATAATGCAATACATGAAAGGTGCAATTAAAAGAAACACATTAATAATCTCTACCAATACTATAAAGACATTTAACACAACTGAATACTCATTGCAGACTAAAAACAACAACAAAAAACCTTCAACAACTAGGATTAAATGACACTTGCCTACTATCATAGAGAATTCTATATTAAACAGTCAACTCTCAGTGAAATAGTGGAAATACTCATTTCAACAAGAAGAGATAAGGAGGTCTGCTCTCCCATTTGTTATTAACATTGTTCTGAAATCTGGCCATTAACACATGTAGCAAATTATAAAAAGGAAATGATAGTATTTTAAATGATATGCCAAAAATATAAGCTACTTTACTACAAAATTCATAATCTTCATCAATACAGTTGGGTTGCAAAAAAAAAAAAACCTATCAAAAATACCAGTTTTTTGGAGACCAACAGTAGCTATGTGCACAATAAACTAGGGGAAAAAACTCAGTCTCACTAGTAAAAATTTAATGATGTATTAGTTGCAATAATCATAATAAGAATGTGACATACCTACATAAACAAAATTATAAAGTCTTTCTGGGAGAGATATGCAATGTGCACTTATAAAATTTAACTGTTCCAACATTATTGTTTCCAAAATTAATTTATGTACTTAATTCAAGCTCACTCACAGTCCTACTATTTATACTTGACACAGCAATTCTCCAGTTCATGTGGAGAAATAAGTAAATGAGTATGGAAATATATTTTTTTTTTTTTTGGCGGTACTAGGGATTGAACTCAGGGGCATTCTACCTCCGAGCTACACCCCCAGCCCTATTTTTTATTCTTTATTTTGAAACCGAGTCTCACTAAGTTGTGGAGTGCCTCACTAGGTAGCTGAGGCTGGCCGCGAACCCGGATCCTCCGGTCTCAGCCTCCCGAATGCTGGGATTACAAGCGTGCGCCACCACGCCCGGCTCCTATGGAAATATTTAAATGGAGAAATAGGAACTGAGCTTGTAGATACTCAAACTTGTTCAAAGCCTAATCACTGAAATATTGAATGTAAGTCAATAATAAAATAATGACACACCATTTAGAACTCTAATGAACTCTCAGAAGAAATAAAAGATCAATATATGCTACAAGACACATCAAAGTTTAATAAGAAGATAATAGATTAGATATTAATAAATTAGATAATAGATTAGATATTTAATATTAGATATTAAAGAAGATAATTAGATTAGATATTAGATAATAGATTAGATATTAGGTATAGAAAAAATTTTTAAAAATCTAGATGCCACATAATATCACACATCAAAATAAATTCATGAAGAAGTAACGGTCAAGACTTAACCATTAAAATGTAAATTTTGAAGAAACTGTAAGAGAACATTTAAATATTTGTAGAATGAGGAACAGATTTACAAAAGAAAAAGTGATAGAAGAAATAATAAAAGTCATTAATTTCATTAATAAGTCTTTTGTGCTTATCTTTACCATATAAAAATTATTATGAAAAATGTATCTAAGATATAGAGAGAAAACAAAGCAAAGGCCATGAAATAGTGCCAGAATATTTTAATAATTTCTAAAAATTCTTATAAACTCCATAAAAAGAAAAAGAAATACAAAATAAAAAGGATAACCTTTGATTTGCCAAATTATTAATGATTTTAAAGATAATTATAGTCAATATTAACTAGAGTTCCAGTAAATTTTAGCATTATAATGTTTGGGTATATTAATAATAGTTATATCTGTATAGGAGGATAATTTTGTTTCTATTTCTTATCCTTTTTTTGTTTTTTAGATTTTAGGGTATGTGTGTGTGTGTGTGTGTGTGTGTGTGTGTGTGTGTGTGTGTGTGTGTTTGTAGAGAAAGGCAGAGACAGAGAGAAAAACTTGTGTCTTGATTGGCAAATAGATTGATACACATATTAGAAAACTATACATGGGAGTTATGCAGATTTAGCTTAGTTTGAAATCCTGAGTCCCAGATTTGTTACCTGTGAAATAAGGAGATTTGACCTGCTGACAATTTTTGTTAAATAAAAATGAGATCAACACTATTTCCTGTTACATATGACCAAACACACACACACACACACACACACACACACACACACACACACACACACTCATATGTGCCAATATATGTACAAAAATTGCACTAATTTGAAAAGTCAAAATCTAAGTAGACTAAATATAATCCATGTTGACAATCGTAAAAAAATATAAAAAAAGTTAAAGAATTTATACCATTTACAATAGCTATGAAATACTTGGAAATAAAATAAGCCATCCCAATGATTAATTCTCACTTTAATTTCCTGTGCTTTGGGAGTCTTATTAAGGAAGTTTCCATCAGTTCCTATATGTCTGAGCATTGATATTATGCCCTCATCTAGTAATTGTGAAGTTTCTAGTCAAATTTGCAGGTGACCATTTGTTGAAAAGGCTGTCTTTTATCCAACATATGTGTTTAGCACCTTTGTGGAAAATCATTTAGCTATAAGTATGTGAATTTTTTTGTGTCTTCTATTATGTTCCATTGGTCTCTATGCCTGTTTTTGTGCCAATACCATACTGTTATTACTATAGCTCTGTAGTATAGTTTGAAGACATGTATTATGATGCCTCCTGCATAGTTCTTATTGGTGAGAATTGCTTTGACTATTTTGGGTGTTTTGTTTTTCAATTTGAATTTTAGGACTGATTTTTCTAGCTCTGTAAAGAATACTAATATACTGTACATACAAAATACTTAAAAACTTAACACTAATAAAACAAATAACCCAATCAAAAATGGGGAAGTGAACTAAACAGAAACTTCTCAAAAGAAAGCAAATGGCTAATGAATATACGAATAACTGTTCAACATCACTAGTAATTAGAGAGATGTAAATCAAAACTACATTGAGATTCCATGTAACCCCAATTAGAATGCCAATCACCAAGAATACAAGCAATAAATGCTGGTGAAGATGTGGGGAAAGAGGGATTCATAAACTGTTGGTGGAACTGCCAGTTCACAGCTGCTTTGGAGATCAGTTTGGAGATTCATCAGAAGACTGGGAATGGAACTACCATATGGTCCAACTATCCCACTCCTGGATATCTTTCCAAAAGAATTGAAACCAGAATATTATAATAATACATGTGTACCTATATTTATAGCATCACAATCCACAATAGCCAAATTAAGGAACCAGTCTAGGTGTCCATTAACAGATGAATGGATTCAGAAATTATAGTATACCTATATTAACATATATATATATATGTATATATATATATATATACAATTCAGTATGTGTGTGCATTTGCATACAAATTCAGATCTTAATCATAGTATCTTGCCTTTCTTGGCCATTCTAGATGTGTCTGTACATTGCTTAAGAAAATTTATCCCCAGCCTGTGTCAGCTTGGTGTATAGTACAGCACCTGGACAGTTGTCAACGGCCATAGTTACACATCATGAACAAAAACATTCCATACTGAGTCATATGCATTTTTTAAAAAAGCTGGATCTCTGCTGAAATGTTGTGCCACTTGTAATTATGAAGTGCCAACTGTACTTGGTTTCTGTGCATTCTCCTGTTGGGCTCCACGTAACTCTGTGCTGCTCATTCTATGTTTTGTGTTCCAAATTCCTCATTCTGATTTGGAGTTCCAAGTTATGAATGCTGTGGATATACTGCACGCACAATAAATTTGTTGTGCATTTTATTAGACTGAATTTTTTTTAGTAAGCTTCAGCTAAAGGAGCAAGCTAATTTATGTATAAACAAGTCATTTAGCACAATAGAAATAAACTTATTACATCAAAAAAGAGAAGAGAATCTCTCTCTCTTTCCCTCCCTCCCTCTCTCTCATTTTACTTCATGATTCCTGGGCTGACTTTTTCTTTAGGGCTCAACTAAATTCCTTCTTTTGTTTTTTACCACTTTGGACAACATTTAATAGTTCTGTTGGGACCCACCCCTCACCCACCCTTATTTTCCTCCAATAGTGCAGTAATGTTTATAAGTAGAAGTTGTTTGCTGGTGACAAGTCTCAATTGACAGTCACAGTTAACATGCCCAGGCTAGAAAAATGAAGAAAGCTTCCTATTTGGGATTTCACCTCCCTTTCAGGGTAAATGTGTCTTAGCTGCTTAGCACAGTATGAAGCAGCTTACAACTTCTTTCTCTTTCCCTTACCAATTCTGTCATCATCTTCTTCTTTTTCTTCTCCTAATCTGTCTCTACCAGTCCTTTCCCCTTAGGGAAAGGATGTGTTTCTATTGAGGTTCTTGGCTCTCCAAAAGGCAAGCTTTTCAAATAACAAAGATAATTTTGGAGATTTTCTGAAAGAAGTTACTGAGTTTTATCTTTCACCCCACAAATGAATGCAATGACCCCTAGTGAACAGTCATAGCCTCCACTGAAACTGCTGCTACCCAAAACCTACTTCAATTGCATTCACCTAGGAGGCTTATCCAAAATTCCCCTGGCCCATCTTACAAGGCCTGAGGCTGTGCCTGTTCTTCTATGTGATAGTCATCCCTCATTTGAACCTAGGTGATACAGATTTCATAGTTTAAAGTATGGCACTCCCAAGAGGAAAGCATGTCCATAGGTAACCAGAGGCTCTTAGAGGTCACATCACAGGCAGAAAAGACAATGATGGGACATGAAAGAAAAGGGGCATCTTCTGAGTTCTTGAGTGAACTCTCATGTAACAGCTGCATATGCAATTACTCATTTCCCTTTTGTGTAGGATCGACTTATCTTTAAGGTTGCAGAATTAATGAGTCTTTCTCATAACTTCTTTAGAAATAAATTGGGCCTTGTCATGATGGCATAATCCTTGGATGAATGTTTAAAAGGAAATCCTCTATCTTCCAAAGTGAGTATAAAATACAGTAAGACTTGCAGCCAGGCCAGGCAACATTGTTTTCTTCAGCACCACCTAAGTTAAAGTGAAAATGTAATTATTGTGACTTCCAGATCTTTCTATTTCTACTGCAATCTGATTTTCTTACTGGCTTCCTTTCATACTTTATGGTACTGCTGGCATTTTCATGGACTCTTTTGGTTGCATAAGGTCTTTGCAGAAGAAAGGGACATGGTCAATTAAAGATTGGATAGTAAGGAGTAAAGGGAATATAATTAGCTGAAATCATTGGTTCTTCTTTATACCATCTCTGAGCCATATGGTGTTCATGGTAAATATTTTGAAAAAATAATTTTCATCCTGTAATATTAAAACAATGCAATAGAAGTATAACACTTTAAAGTATTTCAGAAACACTGGTTTATAGTAGTCATCTGATATTAACATTTTAAATGTAACAACTTCCCAATAAGTTCTGTAAGGATAAATGAATAAAATAATAGTTAGTTAATCAATATCCAAGCATGCTGTACTTGTCTGTTTACCTAGCTGGATTATTTGATAATCAACTCCAAGATCTTAATGCGTTAAGATTCATTTTACTGTGTAGGTCAACCAAAGATTTAAAGTTATTACACAATGTCTATGATTTTCATTCAATTATTGAAGTCCATCTGTTTTTTCTCCTGCCCCACAGGCTGTCTTCACATCATTAGCAGAAAGGTGTTAACAATAACTTTATGTAGGGACTTCAAGATGAGCCAAAAGGTGTCTGATCTAGGCTCCTTTCTGGGCTCCTTCAATGTACCTATGGTTCAGGAGGATAGGTATAACACTAGGGCAAGATTTGGTGGATTGAACTGTTCGATCTTGGGCAGGGTGATGTAGCAGATGGAACCCTGACCCACAAGTTCTGTGTTCTTCAAGTAATATGCTACAGATATTTTACAACCAGCTCCTAGGAAGGAGGGGAGCCAAGAGCTTTGACTTGCAACATTGGTTTGTCAATTTCCATGTTTAAATACCCCCAATGAGGCCAACCTGAAGCCACCAGTGGGACATTGCTGAATGCAGGGTTATGAAAAGATGCACATGGTGAATTCTTATACCACTGACACTCTCAGACCACTTGTTCTGCCACACCACTGACTTGTTAGCTTCACCTCTTTTGAGTCAGCTGAGAAATCCTAAGTCATACCTTTGAGAGTTGGGATCCACTTTGCTAAAATGAAGATAATCATGTTTGTCTCTCTTTTGTTTTATTGTTCATTAAGGGAAAGATGAGATTTAAAACATGTCAAATTATTTTGTTGGTTCTTGGGGGAAAGTTTGTTAGATTCCACATGCCAACTGACTGCAGGTGTTCTGTGGTTAATGTGAGACATGAGTTCCAAAAGTTATGTATACATTTGTCCATTTATTTTCTGATCTAGCCCAACCCTATGATCCTCCATTCATCAGAGAGGGATGCATATTTGAAAAAAAATAATACTAAGAAATGTTCTGTAAGCATCTACTTCTCATTAATTACATGTATATACCCTCAGAATACCCACAGTCATTGCTCCCTAGAATTCACTCTTCTCACCTGTGCTTTGAGAAGTTTTATGTGCAATACACACTTTTCAGCAATCTTATAGCTTTAGATTTCCATGTGAATTCCTACAGGATTTTCTCTCTTCCCATAGACACTCTCCACCATTTGCAATTGTAGAACTCTTTTGCCATTGAGTATGTCCCAAGAAGCCAAATTCCACTTTAATACTTTTCTTTGTGATGTTAAAATCATTTACCCTGGAATTATATTTGTTGCCACCTTGAAAGGTAGGACTTCTTGATTACTCTGAAATGGGTATCATAATCCTCTATTTTCTAAATTTGCTTGGTCCTTATTAATTATACAACTTATTTTTACAATTTTAATTATAATAAATTTTACTTAGAATAAACTTAAAAGGGAATTTTTTTCCTGCTATCTATAATAATATTTTAGCCTTTTCAATGGAAAAGAACCACACTGGTGAGGTCAGAATATCACCAGAAGAGACTGGGCGTCTATCAGGTCTCCCTGGTAGATTTTACCTTAGTCTGATCATTAGGTTTTCTATTTATGAAACCTGAATTTTTTAGTGCCTAGAGAGCAGATGTGTTTTTCAAATCAATCTCTCATTGACCAAATATACAGACTGGACTATAACCACAAATGCCAATATGTTATCATATGCTCACAACTATAACCAGTGTGTGGACCTGAGAACTCCAGTTGAGGTAACTTTTAATTTCTCCCTGCTGGTAAATGTTCAGGAGAAGCCATATCACCATCAGGATGAGGAACAAGGTCTGGTGAGCCCTGAATGAGCACAACAGGTGTTGGTGCCGTATTTCCATTGTGGAATCATTCTAGGCCCCTTGACTGCATTGGGAAGACACTGGTAACACGTGCCTCTCTGCCTCATTTTCTTGGGACTTTCATATTTAGCTCCTGATTTTCTTAGATGATCAGTTCTAGTGCAGTCTGAAAGCCATTCTTTCCATTAGAGTGACTTTCCATTAGAGCACACATGTCTGCTCTAATTCAATCTGTGTGGATTTTATAGTTGCAGTGGAGAACAACCCTATTTCCCATTATTTAAGTTTCCCCTCATGGTGACTATAAAGGCTATTGCTATAAACTAAGCCACCCCTAAACTTAATGACTTTACACAGTGATCCTTTATTCTCATTCATGTGAGGCTGGGCAGCTCTGTGTCAAGCCCCGGGTGCAGCTGGGCTTGCCCCTGGCTGTAGGCTAGATTCTGGTCAGATCCATCCTGAGGAATCAAGCTGAAAGGACAAAACTGTCGGGGAAGCTCTTCTTGTGGCAACAGCAGAGGCACAAGAGAACAAAGCCCAACCACACAAATACATTTCAGTAATACATCTGCTAAAGTTGCAGCAGCCAGGCCAATTTATGTGGCTAGATACAAAATCAAGGCTCAGCAGCACACCTTGCACCCACTATAAGGTCAAAGCCCAACCTGTGGCTACACATCAATGGAACAGGGATGCATATTCCAGTCATGTAGCATATGTGTGTGTGTGTGTGTGTGTGTGAACGCGCACACGCGTGTGTGTGTGTGTGTATGCTATTTAAACAGTTGGTACAATTGTAAATTTTCACCTATTTCATCTACATAGAGTATGACATCTCTGAAGATAGCAATTTTATATAGTAAAGCAAAACAATAAATCTACACACACACACACAAGCACAAGTCTCTTAGGCTATTAAACATACAAGAATTTAAATTTAGAATGAAATTGAACTGTGTATATGACATTTGAAAAAATATAAGAGAGTCAAGGTCCATTGTTTTGAATGTGTGCCTGACACATGTTAGTGCCTAATAAATGCTGCTCTTTCACACTGTGCCATGGATAACCCTAAGAAAACGTCTTGCTCATAGTAGTTGCATTGAATCAATAGCTATACCATCTCTGTTTTATACAGCCACTTTATAGCATCTGGAACAATTTCGGGGCCATAGGGCTTATTAGCTTTTAACTATACAAACCAAATGCTTTTCTAATTTTAAACATCATATCATTGTTCCATCCATTTTGAATTATACAGAGCAATTGTTCTCAGCTCTACTGTCTGCAGACGACTTTGGTCTTGCAACATATCGTGTGGATCACCTCCTCCGTCTGCTTCCATTCACCACGGCAAGAAAAATCCAACCAGAATTAATGGGCAACTGGCCCCCATTCTCATCAGGAACAGATGTTTCTTATTAAATATCATAAGTAATTTATTAATTCTTGCCAGAAACAAAAGTAAAGACATTGTCATACTAAAAGCATTACTAGTACAAAAGACCAGTCAGCAGAGCACCTGGAGGACTTGCTTGCTCAGACAGCCCCTGGGGTGCCATTAATCTGGGGACACAAGATGTCAGGTTTCTTCTGTTAGCTTACTGAAGGAGACAAAGTCAGAGTCTGTCTGAACTGCAGAGCCTACTCTTTCTTAGTTGATTTGTGTGGTTGAGCTATTTGAATGATGGATGGTTTAGTAGTTGGTGGGATGACCACACAAATCCCATGGCTGACCATGGCAGATCTCATAAAACGTGAATTCTAGAAAAAGCTTGAGAGAGGACAGGGCCAATTCAACCAGTTGCAGGAGCCAACTCAACCATTCACGGGCATCAGTGAGGCCCCAAGAGGTGAAATGACTACATTAAGTCCACCCAGCCAACTGGTGGCAAAGTCAGAAAGAGAATCCAGATCCCCTAAAGCCTGAGCAGTGTCTGTGCAAAATGCTCCATGAAAAAGAATTATTTTCTTCTGATAGCCAGCCCAGTCAGTGACTCATATACTTCAGGAGGGAGTTTGAGGTTTTTGCAAGGTGTAGCTCTTTCTTAGTGCTTGGATTTAGAAGATATCAACATATTTCTTCTATAATGATGATAAAATAATAATGGCTAATATCTTTTTAGTCTTTCCTTATGCACCAGGAGTTATTTTAAATCCTTTGTATGTATTTTCTCACTTAATCCCCAACAACTATATTAAGGACTTTTACAATCCCATTTTATAGATGACAACACCAATCCTTGGAGTGATTAAATAAATTTCCTGGGTTGCACAGCAAATAGGTGTTGGAGCCAGGATATAAATCGCTAAAATGAACTCCCATTTCTTTGACTTGTTCCTTGTATTGTGCTGTCTTGAACCACACTGCACTTTGGATGTGTTTAGCTTTTATATCAGTTAGCTTGTCAGTTTCTGTCAGCATATTTGCCTTCTTTGCTATAGATGAAATATTTTCATGTAAATAAATTAATTGTAAATACTTATTTGGCTGTTTCCTCAGTTGCACCCCACACTGTTGTGTTTGCTTTTTGTGTGTTTAGTATTCCTTCAAACTTGGGCACAATTAAAATCTAGGAGGGTTTGTGTAGTTCTTGATGGATGGATGCCTTGATAACATCCCTGGGACAATTCTCTCTGATGGCCTGCCCTGCTGCCACTCTCCAGGCACATTGATTTGTACCCATGAAAATAGTTGAAACTTTCTATATGAAGATAATGGCAACAACCTGATTGTAATGTACCAGCCTAAGTGTAGAAATGTAGAATGTGGCAGGCTTTTTGTTTTAAATATTTGAGTGCATTACTTGTTTATGAGCGGTTCCTAAAATCCTGTTCATTTTTTGTAAGCATTAGTACTGCATCAAACTGGGTCTAAAGGAGAGAAGATTCTTCCTACTGCTAAGATCTGCTGATGGTAATGCTCCAGTGACTCTGAGCTGTCAAGGTAAACCCCTACTTCCTTTAGGACATGCAGGGTGTCAGATGACTCCATCAGTTTCGTTTTCCATCAGTTCAATTCTTGGTCTTTTTTATTGTGCCACTTCTAATAACTAAGTATTGGTATCTCATCATAGTCTTAATTTGATTTTTCTTACTGGCTAATGATGCTGAACATCTTTTCATGTATAATATTTATTTACTGCCATCCTTGGTGAAGTGTCTGTTCAAATCTTTTGCCCATTTTTAATTGGTTGTTTGTTTCTCCTTGTTAAGTTTTAAGTATTTTAAAATATATATTAGATATAAGTCCTTTGCCAAATATTTGATTTACAAATGCTTTCTCCAAGTCTGTAACTTATTTTCTCTTCTCTTAACTGTGTCTTTCACAAAGAAAAAGTATTTAATTTTTTCAAACTTCATTTGTCTTTTTGTTGTTGTCTTTTACGGAACATACTTTTGGTGTTATGTTTAAGAACTCCTTGCTTAACTTTTTCCCCTTAGTTTTGTTCAGTTCAAAACCCTTGAGACTTCTATTACTGAAAGAAGAGCCTTAAAGTCCCCCACAATAATTGTGGATTTGTCTACTCCTTTCAATTTTCTCAGCCATTGCTTCATTGGTTTTGAAGTTCTGATGTTAGGTGCATACACATTTATGATTGTATGCCTATTTGGTGAATTGAGGATTTTACCACTTTGTGAAATTCCTTTCTCCTTGGCATTTTTCTTTCCTCTGAAGTCAACTCAGATATACTGCATCTACTGACTTTAATTACGTTTAGTATAGTGAATGATGTCTTTTTTCATTCTATTACTTTTAATATGCCTGCATTATTATATGTATTTCTTGTAGACAACTTTTAAAATACATTACTTCAATCTCTATTTTAATTAATACATTTAGGACATTGGAATTTGATGTGATTATTGCTATAATATTTAAATTTAGCTCAGTAATTTTATTTTCCATTTATGTATTCCCTATTTTTTCTATGTTTCCCATTTCCTGCCTCTTTGGGGCTAATTGAACATTTTTTTAACTTTCCAGTTTAACTCTTCTATTGTGTTTTTGTTATATATTTATATGTATATTTTAGCAGTTGCTCTAAAAATCATGATATATGTACTTAACTTTCCATGGCCTGCCTAGATGAAAATATATCAACACTACCAATTCAGATGAAAAGTAGAAAGCTTGCCATGATAATGTGTAATTCACTATCCTTATATAATAGTTGTCATAAATTAATCTGCATATGTGGATAACCCCATGAGCCAATGTTATGATTTTGGCTTTCCCTCTCAAGCATTTTTTAAACTACATAGGAGCAGAGTAGTGTGTTGTAATTGTCTATATTTACAATTTTTATTGTTTTTCCCATTTCAAGCTTTCTCCTCATTTCTTTTCTATCTGGGAAACTTTCTTTAGCAATTCTTTAAGCAGATGTGCCAGGAATGAATGCTTTCTATTTTCCTTCATTGGAGAATATCTTTACTTGGCTTTCAGCTCTGAAGCATAATTTTTTTTATGACTCCTGACCCCAGTTACCTCAACATTTAATTAATACCCATTACTATACAAAGAAAACTACAAGTGAATGAATAGGAGATCTACACATGACATAATAAGGCTACCATATTCATAGTCCTTTGTTTTTTCAGTCTTTTACTGGTACTTTATGATTGTATGTCATAGTGAGACTCATAGTGGCACTCATACAAGCACACAACATCACTTGGTCTTTTTGCCTCCCCATCCCGCTTTTCCCTCCCTGTGCATGATAGTGAGACTCATAGTGATACAATTATATACACACATAACATTATTTGTTCTGTTTCCTTCCTCAAACCTCCCCTTTCTCTCTCGTCCTCCCTCCCTCTATTTCCTTCCACTACTCTCATTTTGGTGAGGTCCCTTTTCTTTCCTATTTTCTCTCTAGCTTCTGCATATGAGAGAACACATTTGGCCCTTGATTGCCAGAGATTGGCTGATTTCACTTAGCATGATGTTCTCCAGTTCATTCATTTTCCTGCAGATAACATAATTTTTTTCTTCTCTATGGTTGAGTAAAACTCTATTGAGTGTATACAACACATTTTATTTATCCATTCCTCTGTTGATGAACATAGAGGTTAGTTCTATAATTTGGTTATTGTTAATTGTGCCGCTATAAACATGGGTATGCATACATCTCTACTTTAATTATTTTGGAAAGACACTGAGGAGTGTGGTAGCTTGGTCATACGGTGGTTTCATTCCTAGTCTTTTAAGGAAACTCCATACTGCTTGCCATACTGGTTGTGCTAATTTACAATTCCACCAACAGTGTATAAATGTTCCTAATTCCCCACATCCTTGCCAGTATTTATTATTGCTTATTCTTAATTTTTGCCATTTTAACTGAAGTTACATGGAATATCACTATACTTTTGATTTTCATTTACATGACTGCTAAGGATGTTGAACTTTTTATATATATTTATTGGACATTTGTATTTCTGAAGGATAGTTTAATTGGATATGCTTCTAGGTTGACAGTTCTCTTCTTGTAACACTTTGAAACATATGCCAATTTCTTCTGGCATTGAGGATTATTTTTCATTTGTGCATGTGTGTGGTACTGCATTTGAACCCAAGGGGTGTTTTATCACTGAGTATATCCCCACCTCTTTTATTTATTTATTTATTTATTTATTTATTTATTTATTTATTTATTTATTTATTTATTATTTTGAAACAGGATCTCACTAAGTTATCATGTGCTGGTCTCAAACTTGTGATTCTCCTGTTTCGGTCTCCCTGGTACTAAGATTACGGGTGTGTGCCACCATACCTGGCATTGCATCAGTGATTTCTGATGAGAAAATTGTAGTTGTTAGAAATCTGTGTTTCCCTATAGACAACATGTCATTTCTTTCTCTAGCTGTTTGCAATATATTTTTTGTCCTTAGCATTCAGCACCTTTAATATGATATATCTCAACATGGAAATCATTGTGTTTATCCTTTGGGAAATCCAAATAGCTTCTCATGTCTGCAATAGTATGCCTGCCCAATTTGTAGACTTTTCAAGCATTATTTCTTCAAATATTTGTTCATCACCACATTTTTCCCCTTTTTTTTGAGCAACAGAAATGTTAGTTCTATGTTGATGACCCACAGTTCTCTGAGGCTCTGTACATATTTTTGTTTCATACTTTTGTTCTCTATTATTCAAATTGGATAATTTCTATTGGCCTATCTTTGAGTTTAATAATTGTTTGCTCTTATTCCTCCTGTCTACAGTTGAGCCAATCTAGTGAATTTTTGTCTCAGTAATTATGTTTTCTAGCCTATTTTTCAGCTGGTTATCTGCATCTTTCCTTTGCTAACTTTTTACTTTTGCACTGATTTTTAAGGTTTGCAATTGATTTCTAGATCATTTGTATAATAACTGCTTTAAAGCCTACAATAGATGATTCTAATATCTGTTCCATTATGATATTGGCATCTGCTGATTTTCTTTTCCTGCATCAATTGACAATTTCCTAGCTCTTTATATGCTGAGAAATTTTGTTCTTCACCCTGGGCATTTTGAATATTATGAAATTCTGGGTATTGATTTTAGCCTTTGGAAAATGTGGGATTAGGGAGCAAGTCCCAACAATATTTTTTGTCTGTGTTTCTAATGTCAGTTCATTTGTCAAAACCTTTGAGGTATCATATCTGCCCCCTTTGTATGACACCCACCAGCCAAACTAGGATGTGGCCTGTGGTGCATCTGTCAGCTCAATTCTCAGAGTCTTGGCTATACTAGATTAGATCATGTCTGTGAATATGCAGCTCAAGCAGGGAGTCCAGGAGCTCATAAACATCATTATGATGTTACTTTCCTGAGTTTCTTCATCTCTGTAATCTCTTTAACACTTTTAATTCCCTGATTCTCTGTTCTTTGTTTGTTTGTTTTTGTCCTACAGCCAGAAAGCTAGGACTTTAGTTACCCTGCTCTGCCAAGAACTTCTTCAGTTGTGCCCACAGGTGAAGCCAGGTTAATGGAGGTCAGAGGAAGAGTAAAAGCAATGAGAGTTTGCCCCACACTCTTGGAAGGACAGTCCTACTGAATGAAGTGGAAAGGGCTTCTCCCTCAACAGTTTTGGCTCCTACAGTTTCACGTTGCTGCAGAATGCTGACAGCACCATAGGCTTGTTGGGGGTCTATAGCAAGGGAGAAGATAGAAAGGAGAGAAGAGGAAGCAGGAAGAGCAAGGCATGGGCAGAGGGAGTGAGTGGGTAAATTTATGCATTTTTAGAGTATAAGGTTTTTCTTTGCCCTCTTTTTAATTGAAAAGAAGAGGGTTGGTAGTATTACAAATTAGGGCCTTCTTCTAGATATGCCTGCTCGTATTTTCTTTTGAGTGTTCTCAAATAGCTGTTTCATGTACTCTGTCCAGAAAGGGAACAGAGTAGAGTATGTGCATTCCATCTTACCTGAAAATGGAAGTCCACCAGGTCTATTTTATTGTATTTGCAAGTCACACAAGAGCTATTAAACTCCTTTATCATTGTCACTCTTTAAAGGAATGGTTCCTTAATGATTTAATGGGAACTCTAAAAGATGGACCAAAAGCCAAAACTAATCTATACTCTAGGCATGCAAAGGTGAGGAACACTACTTGCCCCAAAGGAGCTCACAGCCTTTGATTCCCCTTTCCTATTTTCTTCTGGGGAACCAAATTTCTCTCACTAAGGACATTTTGCTTAGGATAGAAAAATAGATGTTCTACCCCTTGCTATCAGAGGAGTATGTATGTGGAGCAAATTAAGCCAACTAGAACCCCTCATATCTCTGCATCTTGAAGATAATGATACAAGAATGGAAAAGAACAGTTGGAGTCACTCATTTCTGCTGGCTGTACTAGGATGCCTGGAGTGGTCCAGGTCCTTGTCGTAGTTCTTTAACCTTCATCCATCCCTGGTGCTGCTTACCTTCAACAAATTGCTTATTTCATTTTACTTTAAGAGTTGTGTTTATTTATTGACTTCTGGCACTAAAAAATCTACCAGCTACTTAACCTAAGAGAGAAGGCAGTTCTGTACATAAATCACTGTAATTAAGTGTTTAACCAGTGTTACAGTAGAGGCAAATGCCAGAAGTTCTCAGAATATGGAAGTAATTCCAATTTATTAGAAGAAGGTTATGAATGATCTTGTAGAAAAGATGTCTTTTAAATTAAAATAGCATCACTATTTCACTGAAGGCTGTCCTATCCCTTGTTGTGTTTCTCTAATGACTGGTTAGAGTCCTTTTCGGCAAGCTATGCAAAATGTTGAGAAAATTGAAAGACATTTGAATTTGGTGAGTCCCTAGTTGAAAACTGAGATTAAGTCTCAAGTGTTTAAAGTTCTATTCATTGTTGGCAAAAAGCAACTCCATGGTTTTTTTTTTTTTTTTTTAAAGACATACAAAAAGCTCATAGGGCATCTTAGACATCAAATAACTCTTACAAAACAGCATTTTGATGAGTTAAGTGTAAATGAATCAGAAACATACGGATTAAATTTCCCTTGAAATACACAGGGGCTTAAAAATTAAGAGAAAAAAAGTGCCTGGCAGAATGTGTTTTGAATTTTGCCAAGGTTTAAGAAGCAGTTCAAGATGTTTTGCCAGGCCACTCAAAACATCACTGGGTTCTCCCAGTCCTTCAAGAGCAGATCTAGAAATTTTATTCCTTCTGGCCTTCTGTTCTCCCATTTTCAGAGTGTGGGGAGAAGGTGGAGCTCTGTAGCACATGCTTAATGCAGTCTTTGTTTTCTCTGGCTTACATCTCAACATGGGTCCAGATATGTTTTCCTTCTTCTCACCTTCATTATCCCTTCTTCACACAGTCACTTTTGAAATCAGGGATGATAATGTGTTCCCTACAGTTATGTAATACAACTCTGAAAAAGTATCCCTTTCATGTCTATTAACGTTGTTGATCTAGAAAAACTTCTGCAAAAATTTGAGGAAGACTAGTGGTGATAGAGAAGTAAAGTGACTCAGAAATTTAGTGATGAAACCAATGGTAAAATACTAAGCATAAATCAAAATAAGTACTTCCACTGATATTACGTACATATGTGAGACTATCAAAGCCAATCTCAATATCATGTAGGGGGAGGGGAGGAGTGGGGGGAAACTGGGGAAGCTCAAGAAATGTGTGTGTGTATGTATGTCACTACCACTATGACCTACATTGTGATGTGAAACTACTATGCACCAATAAAAGTATAAAAAACTAAAGCAGATGAGGATGCACTCAAAGATATACTTTGTTTTTATTAAATTATTATGCATATTTTTGAAAGTACACTAAAATAGAGAGAATGATAGAATGAACCTTCCATCATCATGCAGCCTCAACAATCAGTACCATTCTGCTTTAACAACAGATTTTTAAATCTTTGACTTTTCAACATGATTTTTTTAATGCCTACCTTTCAACAACATGACATAGTGGGGAAGAGAGATGATATGTTTTAATGGTGTTGTGTTCTAACAGGGAAATTTCAAAGATTGAGTTAGATGTACTCGAAACTTCTCACTCGGACTGAGTTACACGTTTTCACTCTTGCTTGGAATTTACTTGCTATCTTGCCATGGTAACAGGTTTTGGAGGCCTGCAGGAACTGCTAGATCTTTTGCATTTTCTGAGAGAGGGTCATCTCAAGATATCAATTCCAACAGGGGAGCTGGTAGCCAGCTCCCTGGAGAGAGGGAAGGCCAAGTTCACCTTGACTATTTTATGACCTTATCTCTCTTTGCCACAGACACAATTAAGTAAATCTAAACTCTTCCTTCTGGTAGAGAATGCTTCTGGAGGTGATAGGGTTAGGGGCACAAAATCAACCAGTTTAATCTATAAGATACCAAATAAATAATGTGACTAATATATTTATAGCCCTCATTTAGTAATATTCCTTAGACCAAAGTAATCAATAATATGGGTGTTTGGAAAATGAACAGACAACTTCGAATAAAGTCCATCTCTTTGCAAAGGTGCACCTAACATACATTGTTATGGGTTGACTTATGTTCTCCAGTTTTTAATATGTTGAAGTCTTTATTCCTGGTACCTTAGGATGTGACTGTATCTGGAAATAGGATCTTGAAATAGATAATAATGTTAAAATGAGATCTTAAAGGGACCCTAATCCAATATGATTGATGTTCATACAAGAAGAGGAAATCTAGAAATAGATATATACAAAGGAAAGACCACATGAAGACACAGAGAGGAGATGGTCATCTACAAACTGAGGAAAGAGACTTTAGAATAAACCAACCCTGTTGAGACTTTCTCAGACTTCCAACCTCCAGAACTGTGAGGAAATAAATCCCTGCTGTTTAAGTCACCCATTCTGTTGTAGTTTGTTATGGCAAACTTACAAAACTAATATATACATGATTTTTAATATTTCTTTTGAAAAGGCAGGACTAACATTTGAGTGAGGGTTTTAAGGAAATATGTAACTCAACCAAACAAGAGATGTCTGTGCGCTCCAGCTTACTGTATACACACTAGGACAAGTGACTGGGGATGACAAGTATAGTCCTAGGTTAACAGTTTTATCTGGTTTCATCTACTCTGATAACATTCTAGCTAAATAAACAGATACAGTCAAACCCAATTAAGTATATTCAATATTTGGATTTGAATATTTGGATTAAAAATTAATGTATAAAAAACCTATCATCTTATGAGGCACTGTTGACACAAAAAATACCTTTTTGACAAACATGGCTTGTCTGCCAAAGCACTGTAGTATATTTTAAAACATGAGCCTAAAACTGTCTTATATACAGTGAATTAGTCCTAAGAAAGCTTCATTACAATCCTTTGCTGGAAAACAATTTTTTTTTATCTTTAAATCTCATCTTATGTACATATGTACTCACTCCACATTCCTTATAAAAAGAAAACAGGATATTTCTAATCTAATGAAATTAATCACAAGACGCATATTATTGCAATGTGTATGAATGTGTGTATGTAGCTACTGTGTAGGAAAGGCATTAATAATTGTTTCATGCAGGTTAAAATAAAATAATTGATATCATGTTGGTAGTTCTAACATTGGAGTGAAATGTATGGATGGCAAGGATCGTTGGAGCTGATATTGCAAGATCTAAGCCAAAAAATGGTTGTTTGCATTTCCTTCCTTCCTTCCTTCCTTTCCGCCTTCCTTCCTTCCCTCCTTCCTTCCTCTTCTCCTTCCCTCCCTCTTTGCCTTCCTCCCTCCTTCTCCCCTCCCTCCTTTCTTCCTTTCTTTCTTGTGTGTGTGGTACTGGAGATGGAACATTCTACCTCTGAGCTACACCCCCAGCTCTATTTTGTTTTGATTTGGAAGCAGGGTCTCACTAAGTTGCTGAGGGTCTCACTAAGTTGCTGAGTCTGGCCTCAAACCTGAGATCCTCCTGTCACAGCCTCCCAAGTACTGGGATTTCAAGCATGTGCTACCACACCCAGCTGGCTGTTTGCATTTCCAAAAAGAATTCCTTGCTTTGTGAATGCACAACTCTTATTATGGCCACTAACTCTATGTTCATAAAATGCTAAAGATATTCAAAGGAAAGCACAATATATACATTTATCACATTTTAAGACTTTAGCTCTCACTTGTACAGTCGTATAGGTTTTCCAACTGCACAAAAGAAATAATAAGTAAGAATAGATTCTGTAAAATGTTAAGCACAATATAAATATCTTACTACTGTTATTTTAGAAACTTTCAATAATGGTGTACTCTATGGTACAATAGGGTAATTCCAGGACTCTCAGTGCCTGAGAGGAGAAAGCAGTTGGAAAATCCCAAGGGAACAACTGGAGTACTTTCTTGAGGCTTCAGGATTGAGATCAGCTTCATTGTCCCTTTGTTGCTCCTCTGAATCAAGAAACCATGTCCTCTACCATAGATCAAGAACTGTGGAGACAATACCTACCCAAGTTGGGAGAAAACAGGGTCTTCTGCTTCCCACCAACATTTTTTTGTTAGGAAAAGTAGATCTTGAAATTAAAGTCAGAATTTCCCCCTCTTGGAATTCTTGGGATGACTCTATGAGCCGCAGTCTTGTTCCAATTACCATGTTTCTGTGGCCCTCCCTGGATAGACGGTGGCAGCTAGAACAAGGAGAATCTGTCAGCCCTCTTATCTGTTACATAAATAAAGTTATTTTCCTTCACTCTTCACTCTCTATCAGCAGGGATAAATATGCTGATGTCTTTAATATCCCAGAATATCTGTTTCCCTTTCCCACCAAAGACACTTGGGCTGACAGATGAAGGTCATGCGTGTGTGAGAGTCTAGTCCTTGGACAGTCACATCAGTCTCTTCCTACCCTTCCAGTGCTGGGGTTTGAAGTGCACAGAAGAGGGGGAGGGGCACAAGCCCACAGCAGTCAATAGCAACATCTTCAGGATGTGTAGAATGAGAGTAAAATGGAATCTTCTCCAGATATATAGCTGTAATATTGTGATTCAACTAGAACTAGACAAAAAAAAAAAAGATTATTGATCTATTGGTGAAGATTTAAAATTGAAATTTAGAGATAAATTTAAAAGAAAGAAAGAAATGGAATAGAGCCAAGTATAATTTGACAGCTTTAACCCTGCTGGTAATCAACTCCCTAGAGTCATTAAGAAAGACAGGAGTGGGAGGTGAAACATCTGGAGAAATGTGAGCAGATAACGAATCGGGTGGGTTTTATAAAAGCTAAATGCTATCTGTAGGAAGTAAAGTTATAAAAAATTGTGAGGCAGTAACCGTGAGGGCATATGGGGGTCAAGAGGGGACTCTGCCTCCTTATTGGGCAAGGGCAGTTCTTCTAAAGAGATTGGCAATTGATGGTGCTAATTCTCACAATAATATTTATGCAGTGATCAAACTCAGGTGGTCCAAAGATCTTATCCAAAAATGGTCTCTGCATACCAGGTCAGCCTGCACACAGGCCTCCCTGCACCCACTGTGACACTCTCAGCCTGGGCGTTGCTGATCTGGACTGATGGGGGTGAGGGGGGGGCGATTATGGCACAATGAAGAGAGCACAGGCTTTGGAGCCTTGGGGCTTTGATTCAAATGATGCTGTCGTCACTTATTAATTATGGGGCCTAAAGAAAGATACTTCTCCTCTATGAGCTTCATTTTTCTCTTTTGACAGGTTTGGATAATTATGCCCACTTTGCATATTTTTGTGAGGATTAAATGACATAGTACACCTGACACGATATCTTGCACATGGCAGGTGATGGCTACATGTTGGTTCTCAAATCTTCCTGTCACTCATTCTCTCTACAATCATTCATTCAGTGCTAACTATGTACCCTGTGCAAGGCCCTGAGGTGCGAAAATAAAAATCATGACTCCTGTCCTACACAAGGTAGTAATTTTGAAAACAAGAGACATAAATAGGTGGTTATAGCATAGTCTGATAAGTCAGAGTGATAAAAAGTAGACAAGGTACTTACCACCAAGGAGCAGAGGTGAGCAGTGTGCAACATAAGGTGGGGGATCATGAAGGTTTTCTGAAGGAGGCAGAAATGGTGTCTGGTCCTACAGCTTAGTAAAAGAGGAGGCAGGCAGAGCTTTTCTAGCAGAGAACATGAGCACAGGCAGAGGATCGCTCACACAAGCTCCCCCCCACACACACACACACCACCACCATGTTGTGATGTGGCTAGAACCTGCAGCACAAAGTAGAGGGCAGTAAGAGATGAGAGCACGGGGGAGAGGAGAGTCAGATCATGGAGCATAGATTTCACTTTCCTGGGTTCCTTGGCCCTTTCTTCTTTCCCTCTATTTGCCTTGAAGGATATATTCTGACTGAGAGCCATCAACTGCCATGACTTAAGACACATGAGAATTAAAGGGGGAAGCAAGGCATCCAGGCCCGACAGACCTGGATTGTGTCTGGTGTGGTCACCTGGCATGGCTTCTGCAGCTTTTACTAGCATAGCTTTATATTGTATGATGCCACACAGCGAGGTGAATTTGCAAACAGTTTTCAGAAAAAGGCCAGGATCCAAAGCAGCACAAACTCAGTCAGTCAGGCTGTATGTGTAGGCCAGTATTTCAAGGCAGAGCCTGAAATGATGACATAAGACACTGTATCAGATCAAACAACACTTGAAAACCTCTTCCCACTCTATGAATTATGTGTGGAGGGGATCCTTCAGAGTACCAGCGTCATCCCTGGCCCTTAACAACTGCTTTTTCCCAACTACTCATTTTCCAACAGACTGTAGCACCACTGACCACATCTCCCTGGGATAAGCTAAATCATTGGCATTACTTTAAAGCCCTCATCCTCTGGCTTGTAAAACAACAGAACTACACCTTGTTCTCTGCAGTGTCTCCAAAACTTTCTTATAGTTTCTGAGTTGTAGCCTCCAGGGACAACCCAGAAGTCCTGCCTTGGTTCATGGAACTAGTTCTCAATGCCTCTTCTTTTTCACTAGATTAATATTCTGTGGTTGAGGATGAAAGAATAAGTGGAATAATTTTGTAGGGCTATTTTCTCATCTAATTCCAGAAATCAGTCAAGGGTCTGCAAATATGAATCCTTTTGAGGCCAGGCAGGGAATTTAATTATTGAGGTAGATACAAGACACCAAGAAATAACAGTGAGATTATGGGTTGAAGAAAGAGATTTACCAGAAACATTCCATCTTTTTTAATTCAGGCACCTGAATTTTATCTAAAATGATACTATGCTGGCCCAAAAGTGTTGGAGTCTGGATTTGTTCTTTGTTGTCCCCTCATTTGTGACTGCTGATAGCACATGAATTATCTAGAGTTGACCTATCTTTTCTCTGCATATCTTCTGCCATCACATTTGAACACCATCTGTGTTTCTTGACCTCTTAGTGACAAGCTATATTTATCACATTAGCCTGTGTGTTTTCCAAACTGGACTTTTCTAAATGATGTCGATGCTCCATGCTGTCTCTACCATACCATCTTCTTCCTGTTCTAGAAATGTTTCCCTCTATAAAGGCCCAGAGATGTTTTGTAGACACCTAACATAGAGCTCCCATTTATCCTAAAAATAATTATGACACTGACTTATAAATTGGAAATCTAAAAGTAAAGGAATGGGTCTGAGGTAGATCTTTACAGATGCATGAATGTGACATGCTTTGGCTCAGAGAGGAACTATGGGACCTGTGCATTCTTGGAAAGACATGCTATCCAGGTAAAGGAGAAGTTTTTGCAGATAAGATTTATCACAAAGTGATAGCCATCTCCAATCTCTAACATTCATTGAGCAAAACACTAAGCTATAAAAAGTCCCTTAGGAAAGAAAGATGACCAATCTCTCTTTTCTTGAATTCTAGAAATAGCAATATTTAACAAAGGATGGCATAAAACACACACCTGTGGTTAGGAGCTAACACAGAGAAATAAAGACTTCCTTTCCTTCATGGACTGCTTATAGGTTAATACGAATCAAAGCCCGTTCACTCTGAGGAGTCACATGTGCAAACTCACAATCAATGTAGATCCTAAAGGTTGACCCCAGTGGTTCTCTTGAGTGATGACAAGTCTATGGTGACTTGCCCAAGGTCACACTGTGGGTTCACAGGGGCTGGACCTGTTTCTTTCCCCCGGTCCAAAGGGTGCCTCTTCCAGGCTTTATAAACAGCCCTTTGCCATAACTCTCAACTACTAACTCTTCAAGAAATGAACCTGTGAGTCAGATCTGGGGTATCTCTGATATTTTTGTGTTATCACGATATGCCAATTACTCATCATATCATTTTGACTCAAATACTTCTGTGACATTGGAAAATTGTCATCTTCATTTACAAATTAAAATAATGGAGTTTGATGATAATTAAATTCTTATTGTTTCTCTTGTTCTTACTTTTGAAAGTCTTATTTATTTATTTATGTATTTATTTATTTGGTGCTGAGCATTAAACCCAGGGGCATATAACCCTCTGAGCTATACACCCATCCCTTTTTTATTTTTTTTTATTTTCAAACAGCATCTCACTAAGTTGCTGAGGCTGACCTCAAATCTTCAATCCTCCTGTTGCAGCCTTACAAGTACAGGGATTACAGGCATGCACCACTACACCTGACAGAAAATTATATTTTATTTAAATGAGACAGAAAATAATCCCTGAACCTTAAAACCCCATCTCTTTATATTAGTTTAAATCACAATCTGATCCTAAGAGGCATTATTTATATCCATTTTGTTATAATGAGAAAACACATTTTATCTTGTATTTTTACTTAACATGAAGTAGGTGAACTAAGATTTGTTTTAAGAGTTTTTTGTGGAGCCACTCACCTGTTTCAAATCCCACTCCTTACTAGCTTGTGCAAGTTGTTTAATCCCTCTGCGTCACCCTCTTTTTTTCTGTAACATGGAACTAATAATGATGACAGTGGCAGTAATAATAGCAACAATAATATCTTTGACCCATGGGCTGTCCTGAGGTTTAAAATATTGCACATAAAGTTTACCCATCACAGCCTGACATAAAGTGTGCATTCAATAAACATTAGCTACTTTTATACATATTCAAAGGCAATTTTAAAAAAGCATTTAGCAGAGCTCCTGGCTCACAGTAAGCATTATGTAAGTGTGAGTTTTGTTTCTATGCTTGGTGTTAAGATTATTTTCTCTGCCCTCATTGTCCTCCTCCTTAGCATTATGAGAGAGGGTGGAGTGATGTAAGCAGCGGAACTTTGAAGTGAGTCCAACCTGAGTTCAAGTTCCAACTCGGCCACTCACTACCTGTGTGAACCAGGGAAGTTACATAAGCCTTGCAGCTTCAGGATTCTGATCTGTGCAATGCAGAGATCACCTCCTACTTCAGAACATTAAAGGGAAGAGACCCACACATCCTGGTACCTTGAAGGCATTCACAAAACGTACACCTGCATCTCCCCTTCACCTCTGCTGCTTCTCCCTCAGGACACCCTGGGTCAGCAGTCACAAAGCCTGAGGAATTTATGGGACACCTCCTGTGATCCTCAGCTCATCTTCACAATCATTATAGGATGCAGTTAAGATGCACTTATGAGCCAGGCACGCTTGTAATCCCAGCATTTGGGAGGCTGAGACCGGAGGATCCGGGTTCACAGCCAGCCTCAGCTACCTAGTGAGGCACTCCACAACTTAGTGAGACCCTGTTTCAAAATAAAGAATGAAAAATAGGGCTGGGGATGTAGCTCGGAGGTAGAATGCCTCTGAGTTCAATCCCCAGTACCGAAAAAAAAAATGCACTTATGAGGCTATTACGGTTTTAAAGTAAAATATCCCTTGGATCTCATGTTGTAGAGGCCTCACGTACTTGGAGGTGGGTCCCTAGGGATGCAGCCTCTGAAGACAGGGCATGGCTGGAAGTAGGTCCCTGGAGGTGTGGCCTTGGGGACTATACATATACAGTTTCCTTGTCCCTTCCTCTTGCTCTCTCTGCTTCCTGCTACCATGCCCTAAGAACCTACCGCCCCAGCTTCTGGTTAGCAGCTGGTATAAATGGACATCTCCAGACCTTTGAGAAAATATATCTGTCTTTCTCTAAGTTTTGTGTGTCAGGTGTTTAGATCACAGTGGTGAGGATGCTGATGAAACAGAGGCACTTTATGCTTTTGGGATCTGAGGCTCAAAGAGGTTAAGTAACCGATCCTTTGCCACATAGCCCAGTGAGCAGCCAATAGGGTTGGAATGCCTTTCAAGTTTATTTTCTTCCAAAAATGTTATGCTCTCACTATTTCACACTATCTTCTTGAGATTGGAACATTCCTTTTTCAATACCCAGTAGTAACTTTGGATCTTGCCCCAGGGCAACCTCACCAAAGTGGTCACAGCCCTGCTTATACTGAATCATTCATATTCAGGATGGGGGGCACATCCACATAGCCTGCAGTACAAGAGGACAAAGTGTGTCACCAACAACCTTTCTACGTCTTGCCCTCTTGCCTAGAATCCTACAGGTTTCTGTTTGAAGGAGCAAAGAGGGTTCTTCTGATAGGAAATATTCTTTCTGCTGTATTGTTTTTGTGAGGACTCTTTAGGATATGTATAATAGAAAACCCAATTCTTACCTGCCTCGGGAGAAAAAAAAAATCCCCTGGCTCACACACAAGACACTAAGGAGTAGGGTTAATTTGAGGAACCAACTGAGAGTTGCAGACCTCATAGGAGTAATTAGCTACATCTCTCTCCATCTTTGGGCTCTGATTCCACTGGATTGGCTATGTTTTTGGGAACAGACTTTTCCATATAGTATGATCCAAATGAATGATGGAACCTAAAAGGACATGTCACAATCAAATCCATGGAACTTGTGACCGATGCCTAATTTGGAAAGGAGTTCTTTGCATATGTAAATTAAAGATCTTGGGAAGAAATTACCCCAGATGGGACACTAAACCTATAAAAGCCAGACGTGGAGATGACCAAAGAGGAGAAGAGAGAAGAGACTACTCACAACAGGACAAGACACAGAAGAGTTCATGTGAACATGGAGACACAGGAAGGACAAATGAAAACAGGAGTCAAAAGAAGCTAGAGGAGGCCAGGAAGGGTTCTCCTCTCCAGTCTCTGGAAGGAGCAGAGCCTTACTAACGCCTTAAGTTCCAGTTTCTGGTCTACAGAACTGTGAGAGAAGAGATGTCTGTTGTTTCATATTTTTAAATAGCAAACTCCAAAAACTCATACAGTAATATGGGTTTGGTGTGGTCCTAAGCTCACATTCTCATGACTTTGGTGTAACAAGAAGAAAGAGTCTCCCAGGTATTTAGACTCACTCTGAGTGGGGCAAGTTGGTTGTAGGTCCACAATCCATCCTAACATTCTCTGTGTGCAGGGTGGCCCCAGTTATTTGTTCCATTTCTCAACCCAACTAACGCCTTCCCCAAGCAGTGTGGGCATCATGAGCAAGAGGAATCCCCAAACCAAGCCCAGGGCTGCTGTCTGTTAAAGGAATGGTAGCAGGGAAAGAAACAACAAATGTTTGCCACACTACTGGAACAGTCACCCACATGGAAGTCATAGCTGGCTGGTTTTACTTTTTGCATAGCCATTAGCACTCTAAAAATGCTATAAATATCTCACTGGCATTTTGTGACTATGTGTCCATTTCTAAACTTAGAAGTTTGATGGAGAGGCTAGGGGGGCGGGCACCAAGTGCTGTGTACATGTATGTCAATGTCAACATGATTTCCATATGATGTGAGATGATAAAAGCACATTAAAATAAATAAATACATAAAAATAAGTAAATAAATAGAAGTTTGACATCATTTTTGAAATTCAGAAATGTTTTTACTTGTTAATCTTTCATCTATCTCCATGTGTTGCTCATCATGGATATTAAGACAACGAGTACCCTCCATAGTTGAACCAGAAACTATTCAGGTCAATGCTGGGATTCCTCTTAGTTGCACTGAATTGTTGTCATTCTATATCCAGAGAGTTTCCATGGTAAGGGTCAGTTCAGTTATACTCATGTCAGGCTTGATGGCCCAACAGTTTATCCACATATAAAAGAGGATGCCGAGAGACTGCCATTGGTAAGCTGAAGTACAGATAGTTAATGGTTTGGTGAATTTTCCCTGAGGATTTTAGATATCTTGTGCTATAAATGGAGTCATGCAAGGTAAAGGTGGGATTAGAAATCTTGAGTGTGAATAATTTTCAGAGAATTAACCTTCCAGCAGTGCTCTCTTCCCACTAAAACCTAGGAACATTTGATATTTGTATTTTCCTCTAACACATTTCCCTAGCACAAATGTTATGCATATGTGCATATGTATGTGTGTATAGAGAAAGATTAGAGTGCCTTCTACATGTCCACCTTTATGCCAGTTATTTGGCAGAGAATTCGGCACAGAGTAAGCATTGTAATGTTATTTTTTAAAATTTTTTTATTGGTGCATTGTAATCATACATCGTTGTTAGGTGCAAGCTAGTAAAGGCATACATGCACACATCTCTCACTTAACCCTTCCCCAATTTCCACCCCACTCCCTCCCCCTCCCTCTTTCTCAAGTTTAGTTTAGTGATTGACTTTGATATGTTTGTGAAAGTATTGTAATGTTATTAATGTTTATCTTATTATTTATAATTAGTTTAAGATTCACAGAAATCCTGTAAGATATAGTTTAGCCCCATTTTACAAATAAGAAAACTGAGACTCAGAGAGGTAAAGCTATATATTTGACAATAAGTGGCTAATGAGAGGAAAGATTAGTCAAATTTTGAACCCTGATCTATCTGATCATTATGCTTCTAGCACTTTACTGTCATATGGCCCTTTCTGAATTTTTCATTCTATAATTGCATTCTAAACTACTTTACTCAGAAAATCATTTGAGATTCCAATTTTTAAAAATCTACCAACATAGTATTAAAATGAATAAGAAACTTTAGTATGCTTTGGGGGTATAATATTAATATACAAAAAACAGGAACTCACAGATGCCAATAACAATTAGCTAGATATAGTTATGTATAAAAATTTCTACTTGCAAATAGCCACAAATTTATATATACATATGGTGTGTAGGAATGCCTAACCAAATACTAATAAGACTAACTAAAGAAGATTAACAATAAAAAATACACACATATAACTTTATTATGCAAATGACAGAAAAAACTAAATTGAGTAATACAGCAACGTATAAGTAGATAAGAAGACTCAGTCTCAATATTGTAAATTTGTCTCCAAATTAATGGACAATAATTAAATTATAAGCAAAATTCTGGTAAGGGTTTAAAGAGATGTAACTAGCTCAATCTCAAATTTATATTTAAGCATAAAGACTTATGAATAGCTAATATGATCATTAATAATAATATAACAATAATAATAATAGAAGACAGACTCAGTACACAGAAATTAAGATTTTAATAAGCATTGTATAGGAGTAGACAGACAAAGGGAAAGCATTGAAAACCAGGAAATAGACCTCCCTATATATAGAAACTTCGTTTTTGAGAGATTCACTACAAATTCTCATTGGAAGAATGAGAGATTCAGCAAATGACATTGGGAAAATTAGCAATCCAGGTGGAAAAAATAAATGAGATCTCTTCCTCTTATTATGCACAAGGATGAATTCCAAACAGTTCAAAGATTTTGATTAAGAATAGCAGATCTCCAAAATTTCAGAAAAAAAAAAAAACTCTATTGTTTCGGAAATATTTCTTAAATGAAAGAGAAAACACAAATCCATAGCAGGTATACTGGTAACCTTGACTACATTAAAAATAGAAAAGGAACATATTGGAAAAGACACCAGGAGCAAAGTCAAAGTAAATGACACAAACAGGAGAACTAATTTATATCTGCTATCCAGATTATTTAATGAATGAAAAAAGATGACAACATATTTAAGCAGGCATTTTACAGAAAATGAAACTCATGTATTTTTAAAAAGGAAAAGGTATTTATTTAACTTCATTCAAATTAAAATAACTGCAAAGTGAAACAGTAAGAATATGATATGTCACTGCTTGCCCATCGGATGGGGAGACATCAAAGAGTCTGGTATTACCAAGTGTGGATGAGAACATGGGGCAACGAAGCTCCCATATGCTGCCAGTGCAAGTCAGAGTCCCTTTCACCTTTTCAGATGGTCACTGGTATCACCTGGTGAAGTTACAGATGTGCAGATGACACTACTCAGCAATTCTGCTTCCTGGGAAGCTGTGACATATGCACAAAGGGCACGGTCAAGGACAATCTTATACAACATGGTATAGAACAGGAAAAATCAGGAACAAATAGTCCCCCATAAAGGTATAAGGGACATAAAGTGTGATATAATCACAAAGCTTACCCATAACATTTAAAATGGAAAATGAAACCTACATATACCAACCTGAATAAGTCTTGAAAATATGTTACTTGAAGAAAAAGTTATGATATGCTACTCATAGTACACTGTTTATATAAGAGTTTTTTTAAAAATCACATAGTGTTACATATTATGTATGAGCACAGACTGTGGAATAAAATTGTAACACTATAGAAAAGAAGAATACATGCCAACTTCAGGATGTTAGCTTTTTCAAGGGTGGGAAGGAGAATGGGTTGAGAGGTATAGGGATATGTCAAATAATTTTATTGCCTTTTAATAAAATTTTTGAAAGAAAAACAAAGAAATACCATTTGGGATAGTGGCCAGAGAGCACATCTTAGAACATATTCACAAGAAAATAAAGTCATATCTGGAAGATTTTCCAGCCTAATGTGCCTTAGGGCAAATTCAAGGTTTTAGAAACCATGTTATCCATTAGCACCAAGTATGACCATGACCTGGTATCAATTTCTTATATTTTCTCCATTTGTCTCTTTTTTAATTTTTTTTAGAAATTTGACCTTAAATTTTCTTCTCAAGAGTTCATGGAAAGTAAATTTTTGTTGTTTTTTGTTTATCCTTCTGAGAGAGGAGCCTTTTAACCAGAAGTATACAGTTTAAGGACTTCTTTGGTGTGTCAGACCAAGTACCTCACAATACATTACTTAAGATGGACAGCAACCCCATAAGGTGGCTGTTGCTAAGTCCCATTTTACACATAAGAAAACTGAAGTTTGGAGAAGTTAAAACTGTATTAATGTCAAATGGCTAATCAGAGGCAGGACTAGCCAGGATTTGAACCCAGTTCTTTCTATTACTTACTTACACTTCATAATCTTTGCCTGGTGCCTGTATCTTAGCATTGGAGTTATAAACCATGCCGAAGACTAGCCAGGGGGTACTTATTATTTAAAGCATTTGCAATGTGTTTTACAATTGTTTTTATTACTTATTCCTAGTTTGTAGCTGGTCTCAGTTTATAGCATGCTTTCTGCAATAACAGTTGTAAAGAAAAACAAACAAACATGAAAATCATCTCTGCTTTTCTGAAGAGGCCCCTGCACTATTGCAGGGAGCAGCAGCAGCCATCTTGGAAGACCGTTGTCAGGAGCAGCCCTGTTCCCAGAAGACAGGCCCTTCACACTTTGACCACGCGAAATGGAGGGAGAAACCGCAATAGCTCCTCGCTATGAGTGAAGGTTTTTAATGTTTTACCAAGTGTTAGGGTAGACAAATGACTTAGATCACTTTCCTTTTAATAAGAGACTTGTTTTCATTATAAAATGTTTTAACAATTACTCTGGTCTTGCTGGGCATAGTAGGGATTGGGGCATAAAATACATTACTCAGAAGTCTGAATTATCTTTTCTTGTTTCCATTCCCTCCTCCCCCCCTCTCCTTACCTGCTTCCTTCCTTCCTTCTTCTTTCTTCCTTCTTCCTTCTTCCTTCCTCTCCTCTCCTCTCCTCTCCTCTCCTCTCCTCTTCTCTCCTCACCTCTCCTCTCCTCTCCTCTCCTTTCATTTTCTTTCTCTCTCCCCCCAACCTCCTGCTGTCTCTCTGACAATTCCAGCCCTACATACTTCTTCACAGATGTGAAGGAGAATCATGAAGGAGAACATGAAATCACCCTGAAGATACCATCTTTAAATGGGTGCTTAGAAAAACAGAATGAGGCCTCATACTTCAGATAGCTGATATGTCTTGCCGATGCCAGCATGCTGCCCACAGTCATACTTGAGCTTCCTTTGAGAAAATGCTCAGTATTTTTCCTTTTCCCTCAAGGTAGGAAGGTGAGGGAAGAGTGAGGGGTTCCTCAGTGTCATGACCAACTTGCTCATCTCCTACATTATCATATTCATCTACTTCACAATTATCTATAATTTAAGCAATAAATTTGCTATGTGCTGATCTAAACATAACGCCATATTCTCATTTTGTGGGTAAGGTTAGAAAATTGATATTTTAAGATTCATTTTACACACACATATACACACACATATACAGAATATTTTGATGCTTGGTGTAGTGTATTTGAGGGATAGTTTTCTTCCTGAGGATACTAATTTTACCAGTGTTAATAGAATATTTAAAATATTACATTTAAAAAATACAAACCAAGCAAGTAAACTCCCTGGTTTGCAGTCTCTGGCAGCAGCCCCATGCCTTGCATCATGGCCCTGCTGCTCTCACCCCTCTGACCTCTGCCCTGTCATCATGCCTCCTCTGATCCACACCCCCTGCTTCCTTTTTTCCTTTCTGATTGCACTGGGTCCACCTGCACAATTTAGGATACCATAGCCATGTAAGATTCTTTAGTTAATCAAACCTGCAATGTCTCTTCTTCCAGATAATCCAACATATTCACACGTTCCAGGGATTAGGAGGTAGACATCTCTTATGGGTCAATATTCTGCCCTTCATACCTGGTTTTACCTAATAATAAAACTTTCTGAAATCCAGTGGCACTTACAAATAAAAAGAGGTGAGACATTAATTATCAGAGCAACATCTAGGAAATTTTATCATTTTAGAACGGGAAGAGACTTTGTAGCCCAGTCTTCATTGTGCAGAAGAGGATTCTGAGGTCCAGCAAGATTGTGTGAGATTACACAGCCAAGTGATATGTGAGATATGAGTCCCAGACTTTCAGCTTCTTGCCAGCTCTCCATCATACAAGCCAGGAAGATGTACACTCATCTGTATCTGAGGAGAGATGGAGAGATCTGTCAAGAAATCCTTGTAGATGTCTTGACTCTTCAATTTATTGTCTTGAAATGGAAAATCTGTCCCTACAGGGTCTGCTTAGTAATAATTTTATTGCTTATATTATCAGAAAAGTTGCTAATGCATTTGCGTAATAATCATACATGGTCCTTTTAAATTTGATGCAAAGAAATTAACAGGTACTTCTGTTTAAATGTCCCACTTTCCCTTGAGATTTGTTTATGTCACTGCTTCTTTAAAGTCCATGACCAGATGCAGCCAGGTCTGCTGTCCTGGGAGAAACGTTACAGGTCCTGCTTGCCAGCACTCAGCGAAGTTAATACAAGCTAATGGCCACTGTGTGTATCTCTGGCTTATGGTGTTGCTTTCCATGGCATTTTTTAAATATTTACTATGACAATTTTCTTAAACATAAATATACACTTTGTGACCATTTATTGCAATGCTTTTTAATGGCCAAAGTTATGGGTCACAATTTCGACCTTATTATACAATTTTATAATATATATGGGGATATTCTCGAAGGCCCTTTACCTGAACAAAAATTAGAGCCTAAAAAAAGAAACACGGTTCTTGACATAATGTAGATTTCTTTGAAGAGCAAATTCAAGTCCTGAAGTAGCTGAGAGGCCGAAGCTATGTGTGAGACTGTGTTAGACAGTTAGTTTTCTATGCTAATAAGGAAGAAAACTGGATTTGGGGGGAACTGATAAAATGATGAGGATGTTATACACTGAGTCCCCCTCCCGATTCTAAATTGAACACGTTTTTGGCCCTGGAAAGCAGTCATCACAAATAACACAGACTAAGCTGATACATGTTAAGAAGTTTCCCTCACTACCATGCAAGTCCATGTAATATCTCCCTCACCCACTTCCCAGGGCCCTCGGCCTCATATTCATGCTGGCTGGGCAGGGAATTCCTAGAGAGCAGGGATTCACCTCTATTTAGACCCAAATGATGTTAATTTTGATGGATTCATTGGGATTGATTACAAATTATATCATTAAGGGGAGACAATTTTTACCAGTTGGGCATTTTCCTTACATTTGTTTGTATTTCTGTTATTGAAATGAACTCAAGAATCCTTGAGACCAGGCCGAAGTCATTTATTCTGTGTTGCTTAATATAGTCACTCACTAACCACTCTTCTTCCACTCACTTTATTATCTCTCATGGACGCAGTTTTTAAAACAATTAGCATAATAAAGTGGAGTATTGGGCAAGCAGGAGGCTTGTCTCTGATTTCTATTCCACTGGTAAGGATCTGTGTTATCTTGCATAATCACTCCCTCTTCTGGTCCCAGGTGTCTTTTTTAGCAAACAAATTAAGTATGTAGATAAGTCAATAAGAAGATTGATGGATGATTCTTAATTTTTTGGAGTTATAAACTCCTTTGAGAGTCATTTATGGATGCTTTCCCTAAAAACACATATGTGGATTGTGTGCCCTTGAAATTCTGAGTTCAAAAAACTATTGTCACATCAAATATGAGGCACTATGTTCATTATCTTTTATATTTTATCTAATTTATCATTAGCAATAATTCTAGCAATTAAGTATCACAATTTTTTCTATTACATCTATTTTGGGAGAAAAGAAAACTGAAGCCCAGGAAAGTCAGGTCACTAGAACAGGCCTGGCCAGTTAATTAGGGGGTAGAGCCAGACTCAGAGACCTGCTCACCCAAAGCTTCCTGTGCTCTGTGGACAAGGCAGTGTGCTAGCATGTTGGCGGCTAGGAAAATGAGCTGAAATCCCAGAAAATTGGACTAAATTACATATTAAGTTACAAAAAACATGAACACAATGTAAACACTCCTTTATCTATTTTAGTAATTTCAGCAAAAATTAGACTGGTGGATGACATTAGTACTTAGTTTGTTTTTATACATCTTCCATCATTGAGCTAACATCTGACAGCCAGATTATCCAGGACTTTCTGGATACTTCAAATAGCATATTCAGAGATGTTTTCCCAAAATGATAATACAGATCAATGGATTTTCATGACATATACAAGGAACAAAAGAGAATGGAATAAATGCAATAAAATAGTCATCCTTCCCATTTTTTTCCTGTAGAGATTCACTCTGGATTGCATTTATGTAATCACATATTTTAGAGCAATTTAAAATCAAAATAGCAGTACGTTTCCTGAGTATTCCCATCAAATGAGAAATGAACAGGGTCATAAAAGGAAGGTTGTTAGCCCTCTAGTGAACCAAAATCTTTGTTTGACTTTTCACTCAATTTTATGTTTCTCTTTGAAAAGTTCTAAAACTTGTGATAACTAAAGCATTTCCAGATGTCTAAATTTTTTTCTATTTGCATGTTTCTTTACCAGGGATGGGAGGATCAGACAGTGGCCAAAGGAAGAGGTAATTATGGGAGGCTCCTTTTAGTAAAGCTGGGTGAATAGACAGGCAGTTCTTTCTTTTCTTCCTTTCAATGGTTGTTCTAAAAGAACTGTGTTTGTTGTTGTTGTTGTTTCTTTGTGTTTTGTTGTGTTGTTAGTTTAAAAAATTATGCAAGATCTCAGTGTGATTTATCCTAAAGGGTGATGGTGACCTAAGAATTATGACAGCCGGGGACATTTTATTGGTGCATTGCAAGTAGGGGTATTTTTAAGAGACCAGATATTTGTAGCTCAGCCTTATTCAGTATGTAGCATGGGCTCCTCATCTACCATTATGGCCTCTCCTCTTTCACCTTGTTCTTTCGCTTCCTACCACCTCACTCTGTAAGTTTCCAACTAATTACACACAGATCCTGGACCATCATCAAATCTGAAGTCAAGATGAACAAAGCTAGAGTATAATGAGAAACAGATGAGCAGACAGTTGGCAACATCTTCAAAATGGGCTTGCAAACAATGGCATCCTGTCACCTGAGTTTTTGATTTCCGTTTACTGGTGAAGAAATAGTTTTACTTGGATCGAGACAACCAAAAAAGTACATGGGGTAGAATCATTCAGGCAGAGAATATACTACAGAGGTGTGACTTTTCTTGTGATTCAGAATTAGAAGTGCTGGAACCTTGGCCCATTTCTACCATAACAAAGTGTCTTTGATTTATCCATCATAAAGCAGCTTGAATCTCTGTATCTACAATATCAACTGTCACCAGTGATATTGTGGGTGGAGTGGGTGTGAAAGAGAAAGTGTCCAATTTCATTAAGACAGAGACTAAGGAAATAGGGATAACTGTCTTGAGAGAACCATCAAACAGAAAATAGAAAGAGAAAGGGAAGAAAAACAAGTAGAGTTAGATTGTAATGGCCTCTCATATTTGCCTGTCTGCTGCTGATCACTGGCCTCTCTGTGGTGGGTACTCCTCCTTCGTGTCCCAGCTATAAATGGTCCCTATTGAGTTCTCTATGCATGTCTGTCTTGGGCCATTATCTGATTAGATTAAGGGGTCTCAAACTCATGAATATAGCAAATATCACCAAAGCATTAAATACAAAACCAGAGATTTTAAGCCCTTGCAATAGAGCCTAGCCAGGAATCTCACATGGGTCTAGCAAGGCTTTGATACTTTAGTCATTTATTAGAAATACGTACATATGTGTGGATGATTACCGCCTAGGGACACAAGGGGTGCTTGCAAATGTCTAGTTGTTATATCAGTTATTTAACCCTTTGCAAGCTATTTTATGTAATATCAAGAACTTAAAATGAATATTGCCATTGGAACTGTTGTAGACTAGGGAAGCAACAAAGACTTGTACCTATTTCCTTGTGGAAACCTGTAGCATTTGTAGTAAAATTAAACTATTCTCTGTGTGGGAGGTGGGAAGACAGGGAGGTGGGAGGGGCACCAAGTGCTGTGTACATATATGTCAATGTCAAAATGATTTACACTATGATGTGACACCATAATGTACCAATAGAAGCACAATTAAAATAAAATAACAAAAACAAAACAAAACAAAAATAAACTATTACCCAGATTGATTTTCTCTTCAATCCCTCACCCTTTATTCTTTCCAAGATTTCTCATAAGATTGTTGTGCTGTAGACTAGCCTTCAAGAAATACTGGATCTCCTAAGGCTTCCCAAACACTTCTTGAAGAGCCATTTTCTTCTCCAACCTTATTTCAGCTCCCAAACACTGCATGCCAGAACATGTGCAGGCTCAGAAATGTCCCGTTTCCTCTGTTCCCTCCCACATTTCTTTGTGCTAAGGTTGCTCATTCATACCTTTTATTTTACTTCTACTTTAACAGTCCCCACAATCCACTTTCCCCATAGCCCTGCCACCATGCAGTCCCATGCCTATTGCTTCTTCTTTGAGCTCCCACAGTATCCTTTGCCATCTTCTTTCCTAGCTCTGATCACTGATATTTTAGTGGTGATTATGCCTAATGCAGAAGTAATGCATATGATCAACTATAGCTCGGGATACAATTGATTTCCAAATAATTTTCACAGGATTATAGTAACAATTACAGAAGCAAATTTGTTGAAGATATACAATAGACAAATGATAGAGAGACAGGGCCAATCTAAAAAGGCTGACTAACAAATAAGGAAGTAAGGAAGGACTGTCTTAAGGAAGTCAGCTCTCTAGAGAGAGTGCTACATAATATGCTGCTTGAGGAGCCACTGATCTGGGTTTTAATTCACTTTAATTTACTACCATCAACAAGATGAGTGACTTAGAGAAGTCATTGGCCCTCACATTTCCTTCTTTTCTCAAATCCAGTGATGCTTCAGTATTATAAGACCTTGAAATTTATGGAATTTCATAGATCAGTTTTAAAATATAGGAGAATGAGTCCTGGATCCTGGCTACTTCCCTCCTGGGCCTTGACCATAATCACAAAGTAGATGAAAAATTAAACCCAATCAAGGACTACTTCATATATTTAAAATCAGTTGAGGGAAATCTGCATTCAAGGAATAAGAACAGTATACTATGAAAAAGAAACCCTCAGTAAATATGAAGGAATATTTAGAATTTAAAAAATATGATTGTTTGGGAGTTTTAGAAAAAAGAGTGATAGTAAAATAAAAAGAGAAAAGAAAAAGACAACTATTTTCTATAGAAGAATGGTATCTAACAAAAGAATAAGGGAAAATAGAATTAGAAAATCTCTATTTTATGACACAAAATATAATTATTGATTCAGAGTTACATTTGGAAACCATCAGTGTATGACAGAATACTTTGCTATCACAATGTTTTGTGCTAGAACATTCATATAGAGCCAATGAATCCTCCCAAAGATTATTTGCAGTTGAAAGGAAGAAAACTCTACAATGAAAAAACCTGCAGTCACTCTCTTAATAAAAGGACCGTATTTCTCACTCTATGTAGTGAAGCAACCTGACATTATAGATCTCCTGGTGTAATTGAATATGAAGAACACAACCTCGTCTATGAATTGCTATTCTTAGAATGTCCATCTTTAATCCAATCAAGACCAACTTCTGTACTAGACAGAAGAATAGAATGGGTAGATACTAGATAAATATGACTATCGAAGACATGAAATGTGTTTAGCCCACATGAAGATGCTCTGTGAGCATAAGTGGACACCAGATTTCATAGATATAATACTTTGTAAAGAACAAAACATATTATTAACAATTTAGGTTGGTAATAGTAAAATTATGCATGTTGGATATAGTAGGTTGAATTAAATATATTATAATTTTTAATTAGGGGAACTGATCTAAGAATAACAAATTTATTTTTTTAAGCAAGGGTATTATGAAAACTGTAATCTATTGTGTACATATTTTGTTGAATAGAGGACATTTCAACCCCTCCCCATACAGAATTGAGTAGGGAGAATTTAAAGTTAAAAAGATACTAACATTGTATGCAGGTATATAGGTAAATGTAGATAAAGCTAATTATCTTTTGATTCTATTTTTTCTAAGTTTCCTATAGACCAGGGAAAATATTTTCCTAGCTGAAGATGAGTAAGCGATTCAAAGGTAAAGATAGTGACAGGATAGGAAGAAATCTCAGGGCACAAGGTCAAGGGCCAGGGAAAAGTGGTAGCCCTTGTTCACTAACTTCCATTGGAAATGGAAGTCTCTTTCTCCTTGGGGCACACATCAGGTGACCTGGAAGAATTCTCTAGGCCTCATGATGAAATAAGAGAAGCACAGTCCTACTTATTAAGCTTCCCTTATGGATCAAATCCATTTGTTTACATAATATTTAGGTAACACTTAGAGTAATTTACTTGGCATTCTAAAATACAGCAGTCTCTGGTGATTCAGAAAGCAATGATGGTTTCTCTCAATTTAATTGTCTCTTCTGAGACTTGATATCCACAGCAACATCTTGTTCTGCTTTGTTCTTAGTGGTTAGGTTACTGTATACATCCCATATGGGAGTGAGAGATGGTGGGTGGATGAATGAAGGGAAAAACATTCAGACTAATCTCAGGGGACTGAATAGTGAAGGAATGAATCACAAGAGATTTAAGAGGTTTCATTGGGTTTGGAGAACAACCAAACCTGGGAGGAGGGAGTGGTCTTCAAATTCCTTGATTCCCACAAAATTTTAAGGCACTTGGCTTTCCCTGGAGAATTTTGATATAGTTGATGAAGATTAGAATGATTTTTTTTTCATGTATACAAATGCTGTCTTGAATTGAAGAGCTGAGTGACTAACTTGATTTTGAACTTGTTTACTACTGGAAAATAATGGCTTCCTGTTTTTGACAAGGGAGCAACATCAAAAAAGGTTTACAAATGAAAATTAAAAGGTTTCTTGGACAGTGAATACACCAGCGGTCTCTGGGAAATTGATTTTAAGTGAATCTGAAAACAGAGTAACTATTCCCTGAAAGACACATGGGCTTGGTAGCTAATGTGAAAATTGTTTAATAAATGACAATTTGGTCTAAATACAGCCTTGTAATGAAGGGTAGGAATGTCTTCTAATAGCCAGCTCTATTCATTCTGTTTTCCACTTTGAGGATAATACAAAGTATTAGGACAGACTGTTTTCCCATGGCATTCAGAATCTTAACAAAATTCTATCAGCCTCTCTAGCAAGGATCTACTTTAGAAGACAAAGCTAATGGTGTCCTGTATTACAGGTGTTTGGTGCATCTTTACATATTAAATTATAAATTTAGGCTCCATTATTGGCTAGCTTCTGAGGTCAGAGAGATGAGCAAGACCTCATCTCTTGAAGTTCATGACTTGCTGCAAGGATTAGCAAATTTTTCATTAAATGTATCTGTGTTACTCCATTTTCCATCACGATAACAACTACCTGAAATAGTTGAGCTATAAAGAGAAAAGTTTTATTCTGGCTCACAGTTTTGGAGGTTTCAGCCCATGGTCAATTTGCCCTGTTGTTTAGGGCCTGTGGCAAGGAACACATCATGGTGGAGGAGCATAACTGAGCCAAAACACTCAGTTCGTGGTCAGGAAGAAAAACCAAAGGTGAGGAAGGGGTCAGGGTCCCACAGTCACCTCCAGGCTATGCCCCCAATAACCTAATGATCAGTAAGTAGGTCCCACTTCCAATAACACTACCCTGCAGACCAAGCTTTCTAACACATGGACCTTTTGGGGACATGTATCCAAATCACAGCCATCTAGACAGTAAATAGTTTAGACTTCTGAGCCATAAGATCTTTGTTGCAATCATTCAGCTGTGTACTGTACTGTATATAAACTACCACAGGTGATGTGCACATAAAGGACATGGCTGTGTTCCAATAAAAATTTATTTACAAAAACAGGCCACAGGCAGACATCAGTCTATGAGCTATAGCTTGCCAACACTGGACTAGTGACTGAGATAGCTATGGGAATGGGCAATTACAACACAGGGCAAAATGTTTATAGTTATGGTGCTTTGGGAACCTCAAAGGAAAGAGTCAGTTTTGCCTAGAGGAACATGAAAAGTGCATTCAAAAGTAAGTGACATTCACTACCTTTTTTCCCTAGGATTTATTTTTTTTTTAGAATTTTATTGGTGCAATATACATCATAGTGAGATTTAAATCAATACATTACAGAGACCAATTTACATACTTGGGGTCAGCTGATTTTTTTACAAAGGTGCCAAAAATACATGTTGGAGAGAAGACAGCCTTTTTAACAAATGGTGTTGGGAAAACTGGATATCTATACATAGAAGATAAAACTAGACCACTATCCCTCACCTTGCCCAAAAGTCAACTCAAAATGGATTAAAGACCTAGAAATCAGACCAGAGATTTTGCTAATACTAGAAGAAAACATAGGATCAACTCTCCAACAAATAAGTATGGGCAGAGACTTCCTTAATAAGACTCCTAAAGCTCAGGAAACAAAACTGAGAATAAATAAATTGGATGGCATCAAATTAAAAAGCTTCTGAAGAGAAAGCCTATGGAATAGGGAAATATTATTGTCAGATACTCCTCTGATAGAGGATTAATGTCTAGAATATATAAAGAATTAAAAAAACTTTAACACCAAGGAAATCAAATAACTCATCTGAGACTTTACGGATGGGACTGGTCCAGTGACTAAATGACTTCTTAGTAGAAAATATGTTGTAGTCCTTTTCACAGTCAAGCATTTTAATTATAAAATTTCACTGCAGAAGTATTTTATAAAGAAAAACTTATTAGTTAAACTGGGGCATTTCCTTACCCAGGGGTCATGAAAACACACCTGATACATAATATACAAACTAACCTTGAAGGACTATCTTCTCACATCAGCATGGAACTGTAGATGAAAAATCTGGAATCTCAAATATTCTGTTTGTTTTAGGAGGAAAGAGATACATACTTAAAGGAAGAGGATTTAACATTTGATCATTTAAATACAAAACCTTTTTATGCTTTTATTGGTGCATTATAGTCTCACATCATATATAATTCAGTGATGGTGACATACATGTACACAGCACTTGGTGAGCTTCCTTGGGCTCCTGCTCCATCCCTCCCCTTCCCGATACATATATAATATTAAGATTGATGTTGGTATTCTCACATATGTATGTAATGTCAATGGAAGTGATTCCTTCATTGATTCTCCCTCTCCCCTATCCTCCTTTCCTCTAGACCACCTCCCTCACTCCACTGGAGTTTCTCCTTCATTATCTGAAATCCCTCTGAATATGACCCTTCACTTTCTGTGACTGGCTAATCTCATTTAACAATGTTCTCCATGCCCATCCATTTTTCTGCAAATGACATTATTTTATTCTTCTTTATTGCTGAGAAGAATTCCACTGTCTGTATATCCCATGATTTTGTAATCCATTCATCTGTTGATGGACACCAAGGTTGGTTCTATAATTTGGCTATTCTGAATTGTGCTGCTAAAAACATGGCTATTCATATATTACAGTAATATTCTGATTTCAGTCCCTTTGGAAAGATACCCAGGAGTGGTATCTTTGGTGGATCCATTCCCAGTTTTCTGAGGAATCTCCACACTGATCTTCATAGCAGCTGTACTCATTTACAACCCCACCAATAGTGTAGAAGAATTCCTATTTCCCCAAATCCTCACCTGTATTTATTGTATTTTTGCAATTTTGATGACTGACATTTTGATTGGAGTTACATGGAATCTCAGTCTCAGTGTACTTTTAATTTGCTCCTCCCTAATTGAGAATGATGTTGAACTTTTTTTTCATGTATTTAATGGCCATTTGTATTTCTTCTTTTATGAAATGTCTACTTAGTTCAATAGTCCATTTATTGGTTGTGTTACTATTTACATGAAAAATAGTTAACATTTCCCCTTCAGCGTGTGTACTACTTTCCCATTTCTGTACAACCAATTGACACAGTTAACTTAAAACAACACATGCTTATTAGATCAGAGTTTACTGTAGTCACAGAAATCTGTATGGCCATGTCTTAGTTGGATCCATTTCTCAGGAAAGGTCTCACAGAGCTTTAGTCAAGGTGTGGAATGTGCTGCACTCTCTTTTGGATGCTCCAGTAGGGATGGATTCACACTTAAGCGAACCCAGGCTGTGGGTAGAATTCATTTCTTTGGTTGTAGAAAGAAGGGCCCTCACTTGTGGTTGTGGTCCAAAGACGGTCTTCATCTTTGAGTAGCCACTGACATTCCAAGAGGCTTCATGCAGCTCCTGGATGCTGCCTGGAAATCCCTTGCCACCTAATTTCTTCATCATGGCCACTCACATCATTAGAGCAATCCCACAGGGAGGGCTCTAGCTCTTGTCTGTTAAGATGGATTTTTATATAGTGCTATAGTTTGGTTGGATGTGGTTTGACCCCCCCCCCCCAGGGATTCATTCTGGAAGCTTGGCCCCCAGGGTGATGATTGAGAGGTGTTAGAATCTGCTTGCTTGTTTGTTTTTTATCAAACGCAAGGACCTGCACAAGCAAGGCAAAGTTTTGGAATCTTAAAAAGATGAGGTCTAATGGGAGGTGATTGGGTCACTGGGGGTGCTGCCCTCCGAAGGAATTCATGCTGGTTCTGAGGAATGAGTTTGTTTCCATGAAAGTGATCTTTTTTCAGACCAGCAAGGCTGATCTCAGCTTCCTGTCTTGTCATGTGACTCCTCCCTCTTTGTCAGAATACCCTCAGTCATGTTGTGAGAGATCCAAAAGGACTTTCACCAAAAACTAAACAGATGGAGCTGCCTGATCTTGGGCCTGCAAAGATGTGATATATATATATAGTGTGTGTGTGTGTCCATAATTTATTCTAAATTACCTAGCTTCAGTTATTTGGTTTTAGAAACAGAAACTGGACTAGGGCATGCAGCATCACATAATGATGGGTGTGATTCCCCCATCACCTTTGCCATATCTATCAGGTAGAAGCAAATGCAGGTCCCACCTATGCTCAAGGGAAAGTGTCTCAGTCAGCACTATCACTGCTATAATCCAACATGACTGACCATACAACTTAGAAAAGAAAGGTTTACTTGCTCACGGTTTTTTGGAGAGTGTGGGTTCAGTCCATGTGAAGCCAGGGTCTGGAGCTTGTGGCATGGAGGCAGGAAGCTGAAAGAGAGCTTCCTGATCTTCTCTGTTTTGCTTTCACATCATGGACCTAGAAGCAAGAGAGAGCAAGCAAGAAATAGTATTCAAAGACAAAAACCTAATTCTTAAGGCCACACCCCCAGGGCTCCACCTTCTCAGCCATACCCATAGGCCTAGGTTACCACCCAGATAAATTCATTATGATGCATTTATCTGCTAATGAGATTACAACTTTCATGACTTAACTATATCGACCCTGAACTTTTCAGGGATATTCTATATCTGACCATAAAATGAGGGAATTAAACAAAAAGGAACTGCCAAGAGTTGGGGACAATGAGAGTTCATCTTAGGGTCTGCCGGTCCTGGAGTGCCCACTTTATGCATGTGCTGTTTTATTTTTCTTGTGAGAAGAGGTTTCTTCTCTGAGCAGGTGTAAGCAAAAGCCATAGCATAGTCAGTAATATTAGACCACACTGTATGCTGGATGCTAAAATATGATACTTCCTTTTTATAAAAGATGTGAACTTGGCTCTTAGAGGTTAAGAAAATTGTGGGAAATAACATAGTCACTAAGAACTCTGATCTGAACAAGTTTTAAGCCTCTGCTTTTAATCTCTACAGCTAGGTGTGAAACTGTCTGACCCTATCTTAAATGTCACCATCCTTGAATTCTCAAGACCCCAAGCTAGGTGAAAATGTAGTCTTTAGTGCTATTTCACTCACTGGGAAAGTGCTGGGATTGGGTTAAAGTTTTTTTGTGGACTAGCTCACACAGTAAGGTCCTGGACTCCTGGGCTGGCCTCTTTTCCCCTTTTCCCAGGCATCACACTCAGAGGGACCCCTTCCCACCAAGAACCCAGGCAGGATGTGGACAGGCAGTGGATATGTGCCTCCATTACTTTAATGAAAGCTTATTCTGTGCGGGTTAAATCCTAAGAGTTCCACACTTGATAATTGAAAGTAGTACGCTATAATTGAATTTCTCATCAAGATTTCTACCTAGAAATATAATTTTGACAATGTCAGATCTCCTAGACCTCTGGCACTCATCCAGTTCCCATGACTTATCCTTTATAAGAGGAAAACCACATTCACCTTCACTCATTTCACTCAGAAAGATGTGGTGGGTGATTAATTATGTAAGTGAGCATTTTCTAGATCATATGTGATAACATCAAACAACAGCACAAACTCAATAACCTGGAACCAAAACTTTCACTCTGAGGGTCAGTGGTATTCGGATCTTCATCCTTGTTCTCACCCTAAGGTGTTCTACCTGCTGCAACAGCCATATCTGGAAATGACCAGCCATATGGCAGAAGAGAACTGAAGTTTGGAGGGTCTCCACAAGCAATGAACTCATGACTAATCACTTGAAAATACCCAGCCAATCATTTGACTCTACCCAACCACAAGGAAACCAGAAGGCACCATGCTATCATGGGACTAGAAGCCAGAAAGATGGGAATATTCGGTGAACTAACAACTATCACATGTATCCATCCAGCATGTTTGCCTTCCACTTACAGATTTGGACAATAGCTGCCCCAAACCATTGTTTTATAGGCAAAGAAATTAAGGTGCAGAACAGTTGATAGATGCCTACAAATAAACAACAAAAGAAGAGCAAGCTGTTGGTTCTCATGTCTTTTTCATTATTAAATCAAGAAGTAAAAACAACTATACACTTCAGAAATTAATTCTGTTGAATTTTTTTAGCAATGGTGTCTTTAATCTGAATTCAAATTTCAGAGGACAACCAAATGTGACCAAAAACAATGAAGAGAAAACAAATACATGGGATGATTTGATATTCTGCAAGTCTTCTCTTTAAATAAAGCCAAACATGTCTACAGAGAACAAGAGTGAAATATTCATTTCCAAATCTGAGAAGTATGCTAGATATGAATGGCGTTCATCTTTTTAAAATGGTTATGATGTTGGTATTAATCAACATTAACACTAAGATGGTTTTGTGAGGATTTGGCTTTTGAAATGAAGCTTTTAAATTGCACTAGTTAATAAGTTCAGGGTAAGTCTGAGAGCAGTAACATATCCCCTTAATAAAACTTTATGTATGAGTATTTTAATGAATTGTTTCAGTATAAAGAACTTTCAAAGAGAGCCAAGTTAGTGGTTGAAAACAGAATAGGCTTCAGTCCTTACCAAGAAACTCAATCCTAACAACTGGTACAAGAATTAAAATGAAGAAAGGGGCCTGTCTTGTATGCTAGCATTTTTGGAAGCCATTCTTTTTAGACACTATGTTTTAGAATTTCCAGGCATCTGTCTGTTGCTAGAATACCTACACACTTTGCGGAAGCTTTATTTGAAAATGCTGTGTACCTTGTCTAAGGAGCCAGCTGGGATGCCAGAAATAGTATCGGCTCTATTTATGTCTTTGGAGTAATTACAGTGGAATTTAAAGACTTAGTTTATAGATCCAAGAAGAAGATCTTCTGTGTACACTAAAAGGATGAATCCTTTCCAGACAACTTCTCATTTGGCTGAAGAAGAGCTTGAGGAAGCATTTCATAACGTCAGCCAAAGTCGTTTTTAGCAAGACCTGGGTGGGATTCTTGCTGTTGATATCCAAATTTAAAAATGCCTTGATTTTAATCTATCCAAGGTTGCTTTGTTGTAGTTATGAAACCATGAATCAATTTTAAAGCTCTCAGGGATGAAAGGAGATATTGAAACAAGTGCCTGCTATCTTTTGTTGAATGGGGGGGGGGTATGTTAACCAATTTCCTGATGGCTTTGCCTAGTGGACTTGACTTTTGTTTAGCTAATGTCTTTTTGGAATGCATCTCTGTTTTTTCCTATCCGTGGCCTTCCTCTTACCAAAGGCCAGCGTGTGTATGTGCTAAAGAAGAGAGATGCAGTGTGTGTGGTCAGTGTCTTGCCTTCCACTCATTAGATATAAGCTGGATGCTGCTCAGTGATAGGATGCTCATTGACAATAAACATGGCGCTATTCCTTGCGGGAGACTGCATGACTGCATGCTTTTTGGACAGAGGATGAAAGAATGCTTACTTACAGAATCGTTATGCTGCTTCCCAGTCTTTTTAAACTATGAGAATAAAAACTAATTCATTCTAAATGTGTCCTGAAACACAACAAACCTTGAGAGAATTCATTTTCACCAACTTTCAGAAAGATCATGGAAAACATCATTGTCTATTCATCTTCCTGGTCCATCCATCCTCTTAAACTTTCCTTGGTATTAGAGAGACCCTCTTGCTATTTAAAGCAATACTTAGTGACGACTTAAGCATATTGCTTTCTTCCTCTGATGTGAGACACCCCCCTTGATCCTAGAGACTGCAATGGTGAATAAGCTTCTTGGATCTCTTTGCCCCTGTGGGCCACACTTGTACTTCCCGAACATTATATTTGATCCTTAAGGTAGCATTTCAGTATTGATACTATGGGCCCCATTATGTTGATGGAGAAACCGTTAATTAGAATTGATCATCTTTCCTAAGACCATGAAGCAAAAAAGTAGTCAAAATGTAGACCCAAGTCTTATCTGACTTCCTGGCCACCCTCTCTACTGCTGACAGACTTCCTCTCCAACATGCAAATTACAATTATTTAGGAAATGTTTCTGAGGCAATGATCGTAACCTTTTAAGAAGAAACCATAGTCTTTGGCCCTGTGTGCTGGATGGTCTACAGTGGATCTGGCTCCTCTGGACTAAATTCCTTCCCTCTTTTGGTCTAGATTAGAACTGGTTGCATGAGAAATTTGTGAGTCAAGAGTAAAGCAGGAACCATTATGCTCTGAAAAATTTGTTGTTATCGGATATGGTACAGAGAGACACAGAGGCGCTCTGGTGGGTCCACCATGACCTTGCCCTCCTCCCTTCCAAGGACAGGTCTTGCTGACTTAGAGCTGACTCCAACAGGCCAGCACCCATCACAACAAGATTGCTTATAGATGTGCAGTGGCAGTAGTTACACAAAAATAGCAGACTATCTCCCTAGACTGTCCCACAGTAGTTCTTTGAGAAGGAATGGGCTTGTCATCTTAGATTCCCTGCAATATCTGGATTGTCTCCAGTGCTTCCAATGGACAGGAGGGACTTGCTGGGATATTTCAATTGTGGGCTCTCCACATCTTTTCTTTCTAGCTTCTCTCAAGTTACTCTTTAAAGTGTTACACTTAGGGTGGCTCTTCCCTGATGGAGTCCTGAACATACCCAGTGTTAGCTAAAGGAAAGCCCAACCCCAGCTACTTTCTCTGCTTGGCTTCAAGTAACATGGTTGATCTTGGTTCATGACAATCCTGGTGACACTTTGATCTTCACAAAAGGATGCCGAGTCTGTTGCCAGTGCACGTGATTCTGTATCAATCCTTAATCAGGAACAGAAACCTAAAAGCTTTATGAGAGAATATCACTTTCATTGGCCAGCTACATTTTTTAGTAAAAGTTCTATTAAGGGAATTCAATTCAGAAATTCATAAGTTCACTTTCTTCTGAAGAGAATTTTCTTTTTTAGCTCTATTTATTATAATTACGAGTGCATCTTTATTTTACGATATAATGGGTTTCTTTGTGGCATATACATATGTGCATGTTTTGATACAGAACTGCATAGGCCTGAAGAAGGCTTTAAATATTTGTACTAATATTTATAGACTTGGAAATCTCATTTGAAAAATCTAGGTTTCCTATTTCTTTTTCTTTTTTTCAATAGAAATATTCTGTATCACTGAGCCCATAATCCTAAATTGCAATGATGAGCTTCATTTCTGTTTCTTGCTTGGCACCTCAGGCATTTGATTCAGTGAGCCCCTTAGAGCATGATCTTTATTATACCAGAAGGGTCACTAACATATATACAGAGGTGTGCTCTAAGAAAGATCTCAGGAAACATCACCACTGATTCCTTCCAGAGATGTGGAGGATGTTGTCACCTTATCACAAATTTCTAGGGAGTGAACTATGGAACAGAATTAGGCATTACTTGAGTGTCATGCAGAAAACATGTCCAGTCTTCCCTGCAACTGTTGTTAGCATGTGACAAGAGAGCTAAGGGACCAGCATTCTCACTCAGTTTCTGAAAGCCTTCTGTTACCGGCCACAGTTCTCAGGGGCTGCTCACATGACCAGGCCATCTTCTGCTGGCACCTCAGCGTGGCCCATCACACAGCATGCTTTCCTGTTCACGTTCACGTTCTCATACTCTGCTTTGTAGGCTCAAGCTCAGGCTTGGCTGCAGCACTAGAGCGTTTCCTCCCATAAATGTATGATTTGCAACACTGTTGACTTTTGTTTAGCTTTCCTGTTTGTCATATCTTGCTATGCTTCCTTTTGGTTAAGAATATTTGGCAACTTTATTGAAACAGGCTGGCTGCTTTAAACCAAAAATTTAAAAGTTTAATTTAGGTTGATTATTCTCTAAAGAAAAAAGGGGGGTGCTTCTCAGCATAAATTTTCACTTCCTCATCATAGAAGATCTTCTTATCAGCTGATTTAGTTAATAGTTACTATGAAGAACATAAGGCCTTCAAATTTATGTGGAAATGATTATATGTAAAGGACATATATAAACAGTGTCTGGCACAAACTTAGACCCCAATAAATATTAGCTATTATTACTCTACGTACAATGTAAATTATGAAAGTGATTATGTTTCCTGTTTTACTTTGGCCTCCAGGAAGTTAATTTGTAGTTGAATGGCCATAACTTGTCAAAGTTATGCTTATGTCTAATTAATGTCTTCTTCCCCCATATGATTTTTCTCTTACCATTCTGATTCTTTTTTTTCTTAATTTCACTGTTTACTTTTTTTGTATCTTATAATCTACTGTGGAATCCTACTGACAGTAAGAGAGACAAGTGGAATGATTTAAATTTTGTATCATCTCAAATGAGGATTAGAGCTAAATTCCTAATTGGTTTATTTATGCTTAATTTCTGAAAACCTTTAATTTACAATCTAGAATCAGAACCACTTTTCCTAAGATGCAGCTATACATGCAATTCTAACATTAAAAAAAAATTCATTCCTAAAACTTAAAATCTAAACATCTTAGCCTGACATTGGAACATTTGTTACAGTGATTTTGACCTCGTGATTTTCTTCAGTTGTGACTCCTCTGCTCACGCTGTGGCCTGATCAGCTCTTTTATAGCACCCAGCAAAGTGCAGGGCACACAAAAGGTGAGAGGAAGAAGCAGCCAAAAGTAAAATCACACCATGAAACATGCCAAGTCCCTGCTGGAGACACACCATGGCTATGAGCCCTCCTGAGTTGTCATGCTGCGGGTATATGAAGGGCTTTGATTCTTCTTGTTTTGGCCACCATTTGTGGGCAAACATTTACAATGGGAATGTTTTTTCAAAATTTAAAAAATAAGAGAGAAAGTTTGCAAACTGAAAAAAAAAAAATGGATTCATTCATTTGGCTCTGTTTCTTGTAAACAACACAAACCCTACTTAAGCTCTTTCCTGACCCAGGAACACATGTGTGGGGAAGTGTTTTGTTTCTCCTTTTTACAGTAAGGTCAACTTCTGAGCCTCCCGACTTTATAGCCTTTTTTCACTAGACTTCATTTTTCATCTGGATGATCTTAGTCCCCCACCAATTTATCTTCTCTGCACTCATTCATTCATATTATCCATTCAGTAAATATTAATGGAGTCCTTTTAATATGATGAGAAATATTGATGATACAATGAATAGTAAAATAGATAAGCACCTGCCTTCATGAAGAGGGACAGCATGAAACCCCAAACCAATCCTCCCCAAAGTAAAACATATAAATTCAAATATTCATGAGGACAATGTAGGTATCTATTTGACAGGGTACATATATAACATTAAATGCATACATCTAAGAATAGGGTCAGGATAAGGATAGGAGATGAATGTTCTGGGACTGTATTGAATGGTCTTAGAATATTTTGATAAAGAAGTAATTTTTTGAAAGAGGAAAAGGAAGAATTCACCTAGATGTTGTGGCACATGCCTGTAATCTCAGTACTTGGGAGACTGAAACAGGAAGATTATAGATTTCAAGCCAGCCACAGAAACTTAGTGAGACCCTGTTTCAATTTAAATAAATAACAAATAAATAGGGATAGGAGTGTAGCTCAGAGGTAGAATGTCCTTGGGTTCAATTCCCAGTATAAGGGGGAAAAAGAAAAGAAAAGAAAAAAAAATCAATGCGAGGAAATAATTCCCTAAATTAAGCCACTTCATAGAGGCTAAAAAGTTCTTGGTAATAGGCCTGTTGCTTTAAGAATATACAACCTCTGCATCCATAGTGGATTGTTTCCAAGATCCCTGTGAATATCAAACCAGGGACACTCAAGTCACCTTAAAAAACTGTCTTAGTATTTGCATGTAGTATTTGCCAAAGAGGCCCAGCAAGAAAAGAAGTGATGTGATATCACTGACTTCAGAAACATTCCCCCATATATTTTAAATCATCATAGATCATTTATCACTACGTAATTATTATGTAAATAGTTGTGCTATTATGCTTAGGGCATAATTAAAAGAAAACATTCTGTATATATTCAGAATAGACACTATTTTTAAAAATATTTTCAATCTACAATGGATTGAATTCAAGGATGAGAAAAGTCATGGATATGGAAGGACTGCTGTATTTTTTAGTTTAGACAGATAATACAATCTAATAGACAAATTTTAAGCCACTTATTCCTTTCATATTTTAATCATAAAAATACACTTGATACAAATCCTTATCAATTAACGAAATAAATTAATATGTCCTCAGGAAAAAACACGCAAAAAAAAAAAAAAACAACCAAACAAACAAAAACAACACTGGACATTTACTAGGCACCAAGCTCAGCTTGTATGTCCTACAGAGTCACACAGAGTGCTGAAACTGGGAGATACAGAACCATTCCAAGCAAATGGAGAGAGCGCAGGGAAATAGGGGAGAATCCCTACAGAGCTGAGCAGTGGGAAGAGGTCATTGGCAGCCTGGAGTTCCAGGAAAATCTTCCCGTGAATAAAAAGGATCTACCCCAAGCTAAAGGATGCTCAGGCATTGATTAGAAGAGAGAACAGCATGATGGGAGGTAGAAAATCGAGCAATAGCATGCATCTGAGGACAAAGGTTAGGGTGGGTCAGCAAAGATTGGAGAGGTGTCCTCAGCAAGCAGGTAAGCGTTAAATCCAAATGGTGAGATATGAGAAGCATAAGCTGAGAGAAATTAGCCATCTAGGTGGCAAAACAGGAGAGTCCCAGAGGCAGGATAGTCAAAGTAGATGAGGGATTCCAAGTAGAAGGAATGTTCCAGAGCATGAAAGGCAGCGATGTGGTATCACTGACTTCAAAAAGAAGGTCTTTGGTGATCTTCCCAAAGTGGCAAGAGCTGGAGGCAAAGCACACCAAGGAGACAAGGGAGTGAGGGCGAGACCTGCTGGCTGGAGGGGAGAGTCAGCCACCACCTCTCAAGGGAAGGATGGTACAGGGACCACTCACTGTGGACACAAGAGCTACTGGGATTTTTTGTTTTGTTTTTGTTGTTATTGTTTGTTTCTTTGTTTCAAGTGTGCAAACATTCAAGCATTTATTTAGAACAAGGGAGAGAAGCCAAGACAGAGGTATGGCCAAAGATAAGACAGTAAATGTTGTATTTGATTGATCATGGGCTTGAAGGAAACAGATAGAACGGAGGGTGAAACTAAAGATGTTGGCATTGGACAGAGACAGGGCATCTTGGTCCCCAACCATGGAGACGAGGAGGGAAAGAGGGACAAATGAACATGAATTTTGATGTGGTGAAGAGGAGGGTTGAGGTAGTTCACACCTATGACATGAAAGAAGGAGACATGATCATGTACTTTACTGCTCATGTGTACTAAAGGCATAGGAGGGGCCCTGGGGACCAGGAAAAGGGGAGCTAGTTCAGGCCAAATTCAAAGACTGAAAAATGAAGTTGAAGATGGCCCAGCTGGGACTAAAGACCATTAGTGGGGGAGGTGACTCAGTGTTTGAGGGATATAAAAAAAAGATAAAAAGTGGAGGATGTAAGACTTTTTTCCTCGATGGTATATCAGGAAGTGGGAGGGAGATGAAAGGAACAGTGGTGGGGAGTTGGGATGTGGGGGGAATGCTTAAGGTTGACATTGAACATGTTGGTAAAAATTGTCATCTTGATGTCACCATTTCATCTGGGCTGGGTCAGGAAAGAAAGAAAACCACAGGTGGGACAGTGGATGAGAAAATAGATATATAGTGATAAGATTCTATGTGAGACCCAGAACAGCATAGTTGAAGTAAAGGAACATCAGGTATTTATTATGTGTCTAAGAACGAAAACATGTGCACCAGTCCCAGTATTTCATGTGTTTCCATGAATATTGCTAAAACAAAATCATCTGATTTGGGAACTCACTAAGGACCAAAAATGTTTACTAAATTGATAAAAAGTTGTGCAGATTATTTAGATGTTGCCATTGTCTAATGCCAGTGGCAATTACTGAATTCCTAGGTAACATACCATGCCAGCTGAAAACTGTTTCTGAGTGGGACTTGCTTATTCTATTGTACTCCTACTCCTAGTCATGGAAATACTTGATACATCAGTACACAGGCCACTACAAGTGCGCATGTCTCTTTGTAGTAACTACCCTGCCTGGGAAAGAATAGATGGTTTTATTAAAGTTAAGAAGGGGCCTGTGCATGAAATTTTCACTAGTCAATAGGGGCTACCCATTTCAGGGCTTCATTATCTTGAGAGATATGGCTGCCTGCATCCCTAAAGCAGATCCAGCTCAGTTCTGTGGTTCCAGCCCTCTGGGCATAAGTAGAAAAGGTAGTGCAGAGAGATAGTAAAGCCCTCTTGAATTTGTTTCATAGTTTTATAGATTTGAGATTTCAACTCTTCCTGAAAGTAATAAATACATGGCAATGTATATTTATCTGTATTAATTACTCAAAATTTAGAGGTCACATTTAGCTCTGTTGCTGTTTTTGTACACTGTGGAAAGTTAACAAGAAATTATCTGGAAGCTGGGTGTGATGGCACACATCTATAATCCTAGTACTTAGGAGTCTGAGACAGGAGGATCTTAGACAGCACTTAGACACTCGGCAAAGTAGCAAGACTTGTTTCAAAATAAAAGATAGAATGCCTCTGGTTCAATCCCAAGAAAAGGAAGATGAAGATGGAAGATGGTATGTGCTTCTGTGAGTGAGACCTCACCTGAACCCACTCCTCTCCTTGTGGGTTATCACACCTAATTCTGCTCCTAGTAGTATTTTGCAGTTGAATGTTGGATTTCCAAATGGCGAGGGATCTTAAAATCCACCCTATGCCCTCTCAGGAACAGCTCCCCAGACATGCTCCGCCAAAAGGCCAATGTCAAAGCAGGTATTCTGGGAAGGAGCTCTTGCGTCCTGCCTCTTGCATGTGGTTAGGTGACCAGGACGTCTGCATGCAGAGCACCGTAGTCATCACACACCCATCCTCCCTTGAGCACAGGAAACCCCAATACAATTGGGGTGTCTCAAACTCCTCAAGCTATTTTCTACATTTTTTGATCCACCAAATCTAAAACACTCACTGCCATTTACTTTTCCCCTTAATTTTTTAAACTCAAGGGTATTTTGAAAGAAAATGTTATCCATATGTTTTTGATTCATTTACACTTAAATCATTAAAAGCCTGTTTTGTAAGAGCTTTTTGATGTCCAGAAAGTTTTTTTTTCTGGGTCCTTTTTATAAGTCATTTAAAGCTGGTCTCCCTTTGCTTTTGTTCCTACTCTGTCCCTCACTTAGGAAAGAAAAACAAAACAAAACAGAAAGTTAAATTTTGCTGGGAGCAAATGATTTTTAATCCCAAGGAATGGGGACCATTAAATCTCAGCCACACATGTCAATTATTTCTAAACTGGGCTGTTCACTCTTGTGCCCCAAACTCAGATACCAGGTAGTTACATGTGATGACTTTGCATCATCATGAAAATTTGTGAATTTATGACCTTTCTTGTAGTCAATCATTCTGCCAAAATAAATGGTACTCTTCAAACTCTATTTGCAATCCCCTTCTTCCACACTCTTCATGATGCACATGTCAGGCAGCATGTGGCAACTCTAGCAGTCCTCTGCAGCCTCCTCCTTGAGCTCCCAGGGGCATACTGTCAGGTGCAGTTTTCACAGTACCCATCTTGCAAGTCAATACTTGTGTATGGGCTCTTGACTAAGTTCATCTCTACCACTGAAATTGAACCCATGGGGCACTGAACGTGGAGAGAACAATATCATGCAGACTATTGGAGTTCGTGAACTATTTTCTTAGATGTTCTTAGATGTTGAAAAAGGTGTGCTTTGGGACACCAAATTAATCATATGGAGAGCATCATTTGTTCCATCCCTGGCCTTTGTGTAAAAGTATGCAAGTATTCAATTTTGGATACTAATGTCAAGTGAGGTTTTTAGGCTGAGCTTTCTCTTATACTTTCCTATAAATAATGTTGGGCTTCTTATTTTCAGCTCTTGGCCCTTCAGAAGATACCATAATATAGAGTTGAGAAGTTAATGAATAGTGTTTCTCCCTATGAATATTTTGTGCCAACCAAAATTGTGAGCCAAATACCAATGGTAGTCCTAATGGGAAAGTGAGTTCTCAAGTTGTGAATTATTTACCAATTAAATTATTGAAGATACAACTATGTATTAGAAATCAAGGAAATATGCACACCCTTTAACTTATCGATTTAATTTGCAGAAATCTGTACAAAAGAGTAGCAGTAGATTAGTACAAAGAGTTAGCTGCAAGAGTTTGTTTGTAATGGTGAAATATTTGAAATAATATAGAAGAAACCACCCAATATAAATATTCAGGGAATTGAATCAATGAAGCAAAGTGTTCCATAAAAAGGAACAAATTGTGGTTGAATGCATGATAGAGGAAGGTTTCTTTTTACAATATAAGTGTAAACAGTAAATTTTATAAAAGAATTACCACATGATTTATATTGAATCGAAATAAAGGTTAAAATAGAATAAAAAATTCATTTATTGTATATATTTTAAAAGATTTCCTATGATATGCTTGTAACATACTTTTTTTTTTTTTTTTTTTTTTTTTTGCGATACTGGGGGTTGAACTCAGGGGCATTCTACCTTCGAGCTATACCCCCAGCCCTATTTTTTTTTTATTCTTTATTTTGAAACCGAGTCTCACTAAGTTGCGGAGTGCCTCACTAGGTAGCTGAGGCTGGCCGTGAACCCGGATCCTCTGGTCTCAGCCTCCCGAATGCTGGTATTATAAGCATGCGCCACCACGTCCGGCTGTAACATACTTTTATAATACTAAAAATTACAGTGCTTTCTTAATGTTAAAAAGGTGAATTCAAAAGAGATTCCAAAATTAAATTCTTACCTGGGGCATGTATGCATTTTTCCAAGAAATTTTACCTTCCGATTGTATAAGTCTCTATTCCAAATGCTAACTTTTCACATTTCTTAACTTTTGCCAAAGATTAACTATGTGCTAATAATTTCACTTTTCTGTGATGGAAGAACACAATATTAAGCCTTATCATCAAATGGCAGCTTCTCTTTTATAAACCATATATTCCCATCTATTGGGACTACCTTAAAGTTAATAGTCCACTTAATAACCCATAGTTTCTCTAACAATAGAGATAAGCACTAGGACTTTCATACTATATAGGAGTCTCTTAGTATAATGAGTGAATTAGTGATTAGGTAAAAAATTTCCAACCAGTAAATGTTGTATTGATAGAATTCTCTGTAATAAACTTATATACTTGGGACCCTGGTGATATTGTCCCTTAATTTTATTATGATAACATATATTCTAACAAATAACTGCTAAAACAATCATTTCTTTGGTTCCTATTTGTAGCAGGGGTTTTTCATAGAGAAAGCTATTTATTGGATATGTTTGCACTATCATTTTTCTTTGCCATCATTTCTATTTCTGGCTTCTTTTATTTTCCTTGTCACTATGACCTTCTTCATCTTTCACCACACAAAGGCTAAAGGCAGATGACCTTATAAAATCATGCTTTTCTCATTTAATCTAAATAACTCTAGGAATCCAGAGTTATTAGTCAGTTTTCCATTGCCATAACAAAATACCTGACATAGACTATTTATGAAGAAAAGAGGTTTATTTTGGCACACAGTTCTAGAGGTTCAAGTCCAAGATTGAGAGACCTCATTGGTGTTAGCCTTTGTCAAGGTCAGCACATCATGGCAGGAGCATGTTATGGAGCAAATGTTCATAGCTCAGGCCAGGAGGCTGAGAAAAGGTAAGAAACTAGCACTTTTATGATATGTCTCTAGTTACCCGAGGACTTCCTATTAGGCAACAACTCTTAAAGGTTCCATCACCTCCCAGTAGTGCCATCCTGGGGATTAAGACTTAACATATGAGCCTCTGAAGGGAAGCTATCAGTATTCAAACCATAGCATGGACATATTACTATCCCCTTCTTTCCAATAAGGAAACTGAGATGAACAGAAGTCATATAATTTGTTCAAAGAGGCAAAAAATAAATTAGCAGATGTAGAACTCAACATCAGTACTGTTGCATCCAGTTTCCACTTTCTTAGGCAATATGTTAGCCTCCTTTCCACATTAAAAATGACAATGCAATGCTTGTAAGCTACTTAGCATAATCTCTGGAATATATAAGCATAATGTCCTTTACTTCCATAGTCAAAAGGGATGTACCATGCCTAAAGAACAAAATGAAGGATCAGTATTCTTCTCCTCTTGCAGTTTGCAGGTATGTCTATTAACTTTTTAAGTAAATATACGAGCTAGAGTACCAGCTCCATATCATTCTCATTTTCTATAAATCTGTATATGGTGGCTGGAAATATAATTATTAGGATAAAACTCAACCGCTACTAAAACCATTTGGAGATCCAATCCATTATAATGGACTTTGACCAACAGGAAAGAAGAATATACAGATAAGTATTCCCCTTAATGAAACTGATTTTACATAATTTGATATGTCTTTTTGTCTGCATATTTAGATTATTTTATGATACTTAGAAAAGATAATTGTGATAATTGCTTTAACATATTTTCCATTTCATGACATGTGAATTTAGATTAACATTATTAAAAATAATAAAAATTAGCCAGGCTTGGTGGCATACAACTGTAATCCCACTTGGAAGACAAAGACAGGAGTATTGCAGATTTCAGGCCAGTGTTCAGTAAGTTAGTGTGACCTGTTTCGAAATAAGAAGGACTGGGGATATAGTGCAGAAGTAGAATTGCCCTGAACTCAATAACTCAATACCTAGTACAATAATAATATGTAAATAAATAAATACATAAATATATAAATAAATTTCTTCTTTATCATTTCACAATAAACATCAAATACATATAAGAACAAACTTCATATTTGCATGACACTAATGTCTTGAATTTACAGTTTCAAGGCCTTATCTTATATGTACTTGAAAATTTCAGAGTTATCTTTTCCAGAGTAGAAATACTTAAGTGAACAAACATCTAATATGTTTAATGGGTGATTTAATTTCTTCTGTCTCATGGCATTGTTTAAATTTAGAGCACACAGCTAAAACCCCAGAAAGCAATTCAAAGCCAAACAATAGTTGACCAACAACAGCTGCTCAGCAGCAATTAAGACAAAAATGTATCTATAAAAATCATATGAAGCTATGAAGCTACACTTCCTTTTATTGACAACCAACTAGAAAATGAACAGTCACGTTGCCATACTATGTTTATAAACTTCATAGTGATAGTATGCAAATTTTAAATGCCTTGTTTACAATTGCTGGCTTGAATCTCTCAAGATAATGGTTCTGTGGTTTCAGAGTGACCACCACCCTCTAACTCCCATTAGACTATGGGTTCCATATGTGGTACTTAGAAGAAATGGTACTTAGCCTCCTAAGGGTTAAAGAAGTCAAGTTGCTCAAATATAGGGAAGGAAAAGGCACAAAGGAATCCTATTAGGATCTGGTGAAGATTAACAGACCACCACACAAAGCCCCAAAGCATCCTTCAACCTTCTGAAAAAACTATACTAAAAGTGTTACCATGGAAACAACCAATTAAATAAACCAATAAAAGAGGACAACTATCTACACCTCAACCAAACCACACAAACAAACAATAAAAATGTACCATAAATCAATCAAGTTTAAAATGTAACCAGGAAGGTTCAGAGTGGAGGAGGGTATAGTAGAAAAGGGTATATACAAATCCTTAGCCCACAACAATTAAAATAATGGTCAAGTAGCAAAAATAAAATCAACAACAGAATTCAAGACTGAAAATAGTAAATGCATGTACAAACTCACTTTCTGTTTGGTTGAGTTGATGGTCTATTTATGGTCTGATCCTGCAGTTGTGAGTTTGTATTACCAACATTTGAAGAGTCTAGAAACTATTTGTAGTCCCTATGGAGTGACCATTTCTCTGGGAAATAAATCAAATAGGCTCATGACATGTTTTCAAACACTGTCTGATGGACTAAGATTTTAATAAATCTCAAGGATAATTCCAGCCCTCCCTACCTCAGAGAAGAAAATGTCAAGGGCCCAACTTTCACCTAAGTGTGAAACCAATTATCAGTAGGCTAAGAAAGCAAATCCGTCCACTTGACTCAAAAATTTTTGAATGCTAAAATCCCTTTGCCTCTTAAGTCATAGAATGGTGGACCAAGGAGAGGAATCATTTAGGGAGAATAAGATAGAGAAGTGGATGGGATGGTTAAACACTGGTATGGTTTTCTGATTTAAGGAAAATCCTTATAGAAAGGCTCATTTGCCTCTTCTATATTTCCAAATTGATGTCTTTGTCTTTGAAGTTTGCTCATCACATTAACCAAATACATGCATTCATAGTCATTCCAAAAGCAATTTGAGAACAGAGACACTTCACAGGGAACAGGAGCTGTCAAGCATCTCTGGAGAGGCAGGTCTACTGTGAGAACTTGGGAAGTATTTCTTTGCTAACAGCCACCTCTTAAACTTCTTAAAGATAACATGGAGCTCTGGGACATCAAACACCACTTGATAACAGCTGGACACAACCACAAGCACTCAATCCTCTTTTGCTTCTAGGGAACTTATTATAATTGGCCTATGTGAAAGGAGGCCAGTTTATGTTTATTTAGTTTGGGTGATCACATATTGTTGGATTCCAAGAATCATGAAAATTCTCAATGACATTGGATTCTAGGGACAAGTCATAGATTGATTATACCATCGTCACATCATCTATCATCTGAATTTTTAGTGGGAAAATGTAATTTAATCATTCCATTCTCTCCCTTCCCCTCCCACAGTCTCAACTTGTACTTTTGCGCTTATAGATAATGCAAAATCATGGTACTTAATAACTAACCATTTCCTTTGTGATTTAGGTCTATTGGAAGATTTTAGAGTACAAAAAAAGTTCCAGTTGCCTATTGTGCTTGGAATGAAATGTTACAAATTTAGCAACATTATTATTTGCCATTTCTGTGTTTCCTTCATCTCCTGGCCAATGAGGATTTTTCTCAGGGTTGTAGACTGAACCTTAGTTCAGGGGGAGAGACCTGACGCACATACTACTGTTTCTGTGGAGATACCAAAGTAATTGAGTCTTAACTATTTATTTGTTAGCAGACTGTGGTTCCTTAACAGATGTTATTCTAAGGTCTTGAAGCTGGCAGACTTGTGGTCTGAGGCAAAACTGTTCTCTAAAAGGGTGGAGCCCTTCTCTTCTCTTTGTTTACCCATTGTGGGATTGGAAACATTACCAGGCACTGTTCAATTAAAAATAATGGAAAACCTCACTTAGTTAGAAGGGCAGTCAGTGTGGTTCAAGAGAAGATGGAAGAACTTATTGGGCTAATTTTAGTTGCAGTTCCAATCTCAGAATCAAATCTAAATTCCTCAGTGTCGTAGCTTTCTGGCCACTGACAAAAATACAGCTTCCTGCTTTTTTAAAAAGAAGACTTTGAAATTTAAAAAGGGTTTGAGATCAAATATGTAGAAAAATGATTACATTTTGATGATTAAAGTAGAAATGAATCAATAAGAAAATTGTGAATTTTTAAATTAAGGTTGAAGTTGTTCAAAGAAATGCATATTTCAATTAACTGGGCAACATACCTATTATAATTCATAGCATCTGAAATATTTTAAAGTGGGTATAAATTGATCTATAGAAAATGCTATAACTCATAAAGTGATTCAAAATATGAACTCATTGCCCAAGTATGAATTAAAGTGATCCAGATGCATCTAAGGTAGTAAATAATATAAAGGTATTTTCTTACAGACAAAGGTGAGATACGGTGAACAGACATCCTCTGTGATCTGATTACACACCATCAAGAGTCTGGGTTGGCGAATTGTTTCCACTTTTCCTTCTCTAGCATACTAGGAAAGGTTTTGCTTTGATATAATATTCTGTACATACACAACTCAATTGCACACATGCACACCAACTACTGTATAGAAGACATTTAATTAACCAAAAACTCAGGTTAACCCACAAGTAAAACTACAGAAGGTGTTGAATGACAACATATCAACTTTATTTTAATTAAAGCATTGATTTTCAAGTATCAAGGGTCAAACAGCGGAAAAATATTGTCCCACCTCAATCCCACTCCCAAATAGGTTTCCACAGGTCCCTTTCCCTTTACACTGTAAGTTGTATCTCAAACACTCTCATACTATCTGTTCTCCCCACTCCTTAATTCCTGGGATTTGCAATAGAGAATATAGATTGATGCATGATAATGTTAGGATCGTAAGTAGATGGGACTGGAGCATTTGTTCTCTTCTATAAGACCCACAGTGCCTGGCACTCAGGAAGAGTATGCTGCAGATACTTGTAATGAACAAGACTAGAGATGTTGAGTATAAGTAAGAAAGTGGGGACTCATAATGGACTAAATTCTGTCTGCCCAACTAATTCCACATCAGTAGACTGTCTCTTAAGTCAGCTCATTCATCCTATGTGTAGAGCAGTGTAGTTCCTACTATGTGTAGAATATGCTAGTAGCTCTCGGTGGTGGTTTTCTCCTTGGGCCCACGTTAGCCAAAGGTTCTGGGTTACACCTTTGGGAAATTTGCTACCTCCCAGTATAAGAAATGCATTTTTATGTTATTTCATATCTACTACAGTCAAAGACTAGAAATAACTTACATTTTAAACACAGGATTGATTAAATAAATCATAGTACATTGATAGGATACCATGTTTTGTATCTAATAAATAGATATGCTTATGCAAATACTCACACCTATCTTCAAAATATAATTAATGAAAGAAAGGTGCAGAACAGTGGGTGTACTATGCCACATTTGTATCATTAAAAGATTATATGCACATGTACTTGTATTGCACAATCCCAGGACTTGTGAGGCTGAGGGGAGGATCACAGGTTCCAGGTCAGCATTTGATAACTTAGTGAAAGCCTGTTTCAAAATAAAACGTAAAATAGGGCTGGAGGTGTATAGAGAACCTAAGAGCAGAGTATGGAGGCTCATGCCCGTAGTTCCAGTTACTTGGGAGGCTGAGTCCGAAGGAGCATCTGAACCTAGGAGTTCAAGGCTATCCTGGCCAACATAACAAGACCCTGTCTCAAAAACAAATAAATTAATACAAAAAAATTAGGAAAACTACAAACTTGGGGGGGGGCAGGGCCTGTAAATGAGTAGAAGGGAGACATACTGTTAACAATCTATCTCCCTCTTTTAACTGTTTAATTTTTACCAAATGTATATACTATTTTTTCAAAATAAGCATTGTTAAAGTTTTAAAATAAGCATTATTGAAGTTTTAAAATAGTGGACAATTAAATATATTAGATATACTTGACAATATACTGGAATCAATGGTTTTCTAAGGTAAATAAAATTTATAAATTGACAGAAGTAGTTTATCCTACATACATCAATCCAGAAGAAAATGAAATACCATGAAAAACACCAGACTTGGATAGAGTTTCATAAGCTATGCCAACTTCCCAGAACTCCTAATTCTAATATTGTACATATATTTTGTATCCAATACTGTGTATGTATATTAAACACATCTATACATATACTTAGTTCAATAGCACAGAAATGGTAGGAAGCCACCCTGTTCATTTTTATATGGCTGGCATGATTTTAATAACAAATTGGACAAAAAAGCATAAAGAAAGCAAATTAATATAATAGATCAGTTTTATGAACAAAGATGAAAAAATCTTAAACAGAAAATTTCACCAAACCAAATAATTGGTACTTATTTTAAAATAGTTGGAATGCATACCATCAACTAGAGTGTAGCAAGGAATGCAGAAAAATACAGGAGTAAAACATCTGTTACTCTAACTCATTGGATAAATGGGAAAATTGTTAACTTTAAAAATGTTCAAAGCATTTGCTGTGTTTAACATTAAAAAAAGCAACCTTGAAATAAAGGTATATATCAAAACCACCAGCAAAAACTGGGAAAATTTTGGGCTTTTCCATTACATACATTTGAAACAATGTATGAAGAACAAATTTCTTAGAAAAATATGATTGATGGGTATTTCCAGGCACTGAGAAAAGGCTTCTGAGTTGCACTGCCATCAACTGTCCAGGAATCATGCTGTGACTCCAGAAATCATCAGGGTTTGTGAGTGACAGAAGCTAGAGGAAACAGGCCAGGCGACAGAGAAGACCCGTAGCCCCTGTGACATTAGGAATCCTGGTGATGCCGTCCTCCGCCCCCACCATAGCATGTTACATTCTCTGTATTACACATTCATAAAACAGTGGCATAAGAAAGACTCCGGGAAATGTATAATAAACAAAACCTAACTTTTTTCAGTCTGCATTTCCCCAGATGACTAGATCATGGAACACTTCCTTTTTTTTTTTTTTTTTTTTTTTAATTGCTGTCATTGTTGCTAGTATTTCAATAAGAACCTTGTTCCATTGAAGGCAACTTTGGAGACAATACTGTTACGTAGAAATTTTTGGTTGATAAACCATGTTGAAGATTCAGCCCCAAATCAAATCCCAAAGTTCCATGGTGTCCTGATCTCTTGCACACCCAGGAGATCAGGACACCAGGCAAAGGGATTCAGCATCCATGGTCGAGGCCCTGCCACTCTCTGCACCTGTCCTGTGTCTGAAGCACCAGCCTTCAGTTCCTAAAATTTTCTTTTCTTTGCTTTGCTTTAGAATAGTCTATCAACTGTGTATAACATTTCATCTAACAATTCCTTCTTTATTGAAGAGTAACTTCCCAGTTTCTTACAAGTACAAAATAATACTATAATTTATCTTAACATAAATCTTGGTTTACATCTATAATTAATTCATTATGATAGTTCCCTGGAAGTGGAATTCTGGGGCAAAACGTAAATTTACTTAAATTTCTTATATGCTATCAAAGTATGTTCTAGAATGTATTTACTGATTGATAATTTAATATCCATTAATTCAATTTCCCATTGTTTCCTTATTATGACTCTTTTAAAAATAACTTTGCTAGGTTAGTAACTTTTGATGCTATTATAATTGTGATTACTGTTAAAACTATGGCCATTATATACTCTAGCCATTTCTAGTCTATAAGAAATTCTATACTTTCAGATGATACTATGCAATAAATGGAAATTCCATGGATGGTCACGTTCATCCTTTCCACTTGCTTTTGGAAAACATATAGGCATATTGATGTTTTTAGAAAGCATATTAAAATTCCCATCATGAATGTACTGTTACTGTTTTCCACATCAAATCCATTAAATACTTATAATTATTCTTCCTTTAGTGTTTTAGTGGTTTGTAACTTATTTTTTTGTATAAAATTTTGTAAATTTTCTTAAATCTAATTTTGGAGTTAAATTAATGTCAAATTTGAGAATTGTACATTCTGCCTTTTGCTAAATTCTTTTTATTTTACTTTTATCATACTTGCACTGTTTTATTGATTTCAGTACCCCTCATCTTCTCCACCTCTTCTCTCTACAAGAACTTGTATCCCAAGAACTTTGATAATGATTAAAAATAAGATTTATGCAGTAATCTATATTTCTTTCTAGGGTTTCTGATGTTTGATTAAAATTTTAATCTATTTGGACTATATTTTGAGTTGGTGTATAAGAGAATAATCTTATTTCTATTTCTTCCAAAAGTTACTCATTTTACTAACATGATTATTAAGTGAGCCATCTGTTCTCACTGGTTGGTATAATGATTTAGATAAGATGTATCCCCCAAAGACTCCTGTATGCAAGGTTTGGTTCCCAAACCAGCAATGTCCAGAAATATGTATTTGGGAAAGTGATTGGACTATGAGAAATAACTTCATCCATGAATTTGTCCATTCAGGGATTCATAGCTGAATGTAGTATTGGGAGATGATAGAAACTGTAGGAGATAAGGCCTTGTTGGAGGGAGTGGGCCCTTTGAGGTATGCCTTAGGGTAGTATATTTAGTCATTAGCCCCTTTCTCTCTCTATGCTTCTGAGCTGCTATGAAGTGAAAAGTTTTCCTCCAGTGAGCTTTTCAGTGTTGATGTTCTGCTTCACCCCTGGCCCAAAGCAATGAGACCAGCCAACCATGGACTGGAACCTCTGAAACCATGAGCCAAAATAAATCTTTCCTCCTTTAAGTTGTGTTCCTCAGATATTTTGTCATAGCAATAAGAAACTCACTAACATAGCTGGTAATCCTTTATATAATCTATACTAATATCAATTACAATATTTCCTAGAAAACTTTTACATTATTTCTTAAAAACTAGAAACAAAATTTATTTTTGCCTCTTTGTTACTTAAATTTAACTTTAGGTTAAATAGGATATATATATATATATATATATACATATATATATACATATATATACATATATATGTGTGTGTGTGTGTATAATTTTACTGGGATTACAACAATATTATATTTGTAAATTTTTAGGATTAGCATTTGATCAATGTTTTCAATCATTAAATCACCTTCTTTATTGTTACCACATCTATGCCCAAACTGGAGAGTTACTTGGTTAATATCCAATAATCTGTGTAAATGAACTACTGCGTGAGTTAAGAGAGAAAGTGGAAGGAGTGTGGGTATTAGGGCACAACCAGCTATTGTATGGTTGGTATTCTCACTGGTGAAAAGATGGGTTTCTTTCTTTTACTTTATTTTCCTGGCACCTCTTGGCATGATTTACTGATTGCCTAGATGTTGTTGAACCCAAGGACAACTCCCAGTGCAGCCCTCTAGGACTCCTGGGAGCCTTTCAGATTAGATCGTCTAAAGCTAGAATTTCCTTAGGCCATTATTATACCACTTTTTATGTCATTTAGACATTTGATCAATATTTTATATCATCATTGGTGGGAGGGGCACAATTGAACCCAAAATCAAACACATGCAGGCAGGACATAAGAGATAAGGTTTCATGTTGCTTTTCTGGGCCATTAGGAAGAGATTTTCTGGTGTCCATTGTACTGATTTAATTCCATGATGTTTCAGTTATTTTAAGCTAAATTTCAGGTTACTAGTCCCTTGTTCAGGAATGCATAAGAGGTACATGAACCTCACTAAATTTGATAATAACCATTCTGGTGCCTTAATGGAAATATCTGTGAAACCTAGTAGATTTCATCCTTGTAGAAATCCACCCATAGGGTCTATATCCATCTGGAAGAACCTGCTATGAGATGATACCCAAAATATATTCAGTTTTTCTTGGTTTTCCTAAGCAATTAAGGCCTTATTTGAAAGAAATCAATTTGAAATATCACTAAAGTTGCAAAAGGTATAGGTTTGTCACAATTTGCATCTCTGCATAATTTGTCAGTTACTAAAGGGATCATTCCTTTTGGCAACGTTGTTAGAGATTACAGGAAAAATATTGAAACACTTCAATGGACAAAATGTACATACACAAAATTATCAGTGCCAATCTCAAGGTCATGTGTGGGGAGGAGGAGGAAAAGGGGTGGGAGTAAGGAGGAGGATTACGGAGTGCTGTGTGCATGTATTTTTCTATCTGAACTTCATCATGATGTATGATTACAATGTACCAATAAACAAAAGAAGAAAGACAGAAAGATTAAAACTACTTTAAGTGAATTAAAATTCATGTTTTTAGTCTTGAGCATTTCTAGAAATTGCATAACTGAAGAAGTTGTCCAAAAAGAGGAAAATAAAAGATGAATTTGTTTAATTACGTGTCTAATATATGTATGTACCAACTTTTTAAAAGTTAATGATAAGAAATAAATTTATAAATAAACCTCTGAAATAATGTAAGTTTTGTTACAAACACTGAATATTCCAGAAAGGTCTTTAAAATTCTGATGCCCAGAATCAATTTTTCTTATAAATAACCACTGTAGGTTTCACCTTGGTTTTTGTTTTGTTTTGTTGTTGGTGGTGGTGGTGGGGTTTTTTTTGTGGTACCTGGGAGGATTGAACCCAGGGCTGGGGGATTGTACCTCCAAGCTACACCCCCAGCCCTATTTTTTATTCTTTATTTGAAACAGGGTCTCACTAAGTTGCAGAGAGCCTCACTAAGTAGCTGAGGCTGGCCATGAACCTGGATCCTACAGTCTTAGCCTCCGAAATACTGGGATTATAAGCATGCACCACCACACCTGGCTCTCACCTTGATTTTAAGAGCAGCCAGGGACTATGGGGTCAACTGTAGATATTGGCAATGTCAACTTTGCCCAGAAAAAACAAACAAACAAAAGATACATTCAAGCATTTTCATCTTAGATGCCCATGAGCACAGGAAAATTATTGCAAAATGACACTTTCCAGAAGAGATAAAAGAAGCAGAATTATTAACAAATCTATTATTTCAAGCTTAACACTTAGCTAGTGGGAAAGACAGCAACTGAACAGCAGTTGAATGCTCGGAAATTCTGGAAAAGGCATATGGTGTTGTGTCAAATGCTAAAGAACTGAAGATTCCATTCCTACAGATAAATCAGAATGCCAAAAAAGCAGCCGCTTTATATTTAAGTAGATTGTGTGTCAAATGTTAGGAAATGGTTGAAAACCAACAAGAACAGATCGAGACTTCTTATGGAAGAGTTCAGTGAGGGATAGCTCCAGAGATCCCTTCTTATGCAGTAGAGATTGGTTGTGGGGAAAGCTGTAAAATACTGCTATTCCAAGCACTTCTGCACAAAAGGGAAAGGCAGCTAAAGGGACAGAAAGTTGCCCTGAAGTGTAGATAAGACTAAAACCATCCAGCCACTTATATTCCTACAGTCTACTTTTAAACCAATTTAGACTGGGAGTTTAGAAAGTACCTAGAGAAAATGGACTTGCCTCTGATAAAATAACAGGTCCACCACATGTTTAGCCAATTGATCTTTAACAAAGGAGTAAAACACATAAGTTGAAAAAAAAAAAAAAGACAGCCTTTTCAACAAATGGTGTTGGGCAAGCTGCTTATGCATTTTGCATTTGTAGAAAAATGGAACTAAATCCATACCTCTCACCCTGCACAGGAGTCAATTCAAGATGGATCAAACACCTGGAAGTTAGACCAGAGACAGTGAAGCTACTAGAAGAGGACATAGTTTCAATACTCCAACATATAGACAGAGGTAGAAACTTCTTCAGCAAGAGCCCCAAAGCTCAGGAAATCAAAACAAGAATTAATAAGTGGGATGGCATTAAACTAAGAAGTTTCTGCATATCAAGGGAAACCACCAAGAGTCTAAAGAGAAAGTCCATGGAATGGGAGATTTTTATCAACTATCCCTCTGACAGAGAATTAATATCTAGAATATACAAAGTACTTAAAAGACTTTACATTAGAAAAAAAAAATAACCTGATCAAGAAATGGGCAACTGAATTGAATAGACACTTCACAAAAGAAGAGATACAAATGGCCAATAGATACATGAAAAAAGGCTCAGCATCATTGGCAATTAGCACAATGCAAATCAAAACTACATTGAGATTCCATCTAACCCCAATCAGAATGACAATCATCAAGAAGTCAAATAACAATAAATGTTGGTGAGGATGTGGAGAAATAGGAACTCTTCTACACTGTTGGTGGGATTGCAAACTAGTGCAGCCACTATGGAGATCACTGTGGAGATTTCTTAGAAAACTGGGAATGGATCCACCATATGATCCAGCTATACAGCTCCTGGGTATCTTTCTAAAGAGGTCGAAACCATAGAACTACAGTAATATATGCATACCCATGTTCATTGAAGCACAATTCAAAATAGCCAAATTATGGAATCAACCCAGATGTTCATCAACAAATGAATGGATCACAAAACTATAGGAAATACAAACAATGGAATTCTACTCAGCAATAAAGAAGAACACAATACTGTCATTTGCAAGAAAATAGAAGGACCTGGAGAACATTATGTTAAGCCAGTCACAGAAAGTGAAGTGACATATGTTTTCTTTAATATGTGCATGCTAGGGAGTAACTGGGATACCAGAGGGACTCCAGATAACAGAGGAGAAATTTCAGCGGAGCCAGGGAAGTAGTCCAAGGGAAGGGGAGAGGGAAGACCGAGGTTCATTATTGGAGATTCTAACATTGACTGTGTATACATATGTGAAAATTTCAACATCAGTGTCAGTCCTCTGTATGGGGAGGATGGGGATGTGGGGGGCAGGCACCCAGTGCTGTGTGCAGGTATGTCAATGTCAACATGATTTACATTATGATATGAGATGATAATACACTAATAAAAGCACATTAGCAAAAAACTAGTCCAGCTGAAAGCCCTGTGCTGGAGGTCCAGACACTGTGGACACGCCGATCAAAATTAGGTCTTCAATAAGAGCACAAGGTAAGAACTCAGAATATGGAGTCAGACTAAGTTTCAAACCAGAGCTTCTCCTTGGGAAGCTTATTTGGAGGTGTGTCTGATAAAACAACAGCTAGTCAATAGCTGTTATGCTTTGGATCTGAAATGTCTCCCCAAACCTCAGCATTGAGGCCTGGTTTCCAAAGCAGGAGAAAAGTGGAGATTTGACCTTTGGAAGGTGATTGCATCCTGAGGGCTTTAGCTTCATCAATAGATGACCCCACTGATGGATCCATAATTCAACCAGGTATTGGGAGGTGATAGAAACAAACGGGTAGTGCCTACTTGAAGGAAGTGGGTCTTGGGGATGTGCCTTAAAGGCTGTATCTTGTCTCCAGCTGCTCTTGCCCTGAATTTCTCCTTTTGGTCACCGTGAGCTGAGCTGCTTTCTTCTGCCATGATGTTCTGCCTCACCTGAGGCCCAGAAACAATGTAGCCAGCCAACCATGGGCTGAAACAGTAAGCCAAAACAAATTTTTCCTCCTTTATGTTAATTTGCTCAGGTTATTTTGTCACAGCAACAGAAATCGGACACAATGGCTAACATGTATTTATCACCTACCATGCATCATGTCCTAGGTTTATGACATTAAATGATTAAAATTGACAACACATAAGTTAACTTATCCAAGGTTACCTCTGTACCCTGTGGCTTTTGTCTAACCACTAAGAGAATAGCCAAGAGGCCTATGTGACCTTGGATAATTTTCTAACCCTCTCTGTGCCTTATTTCAAAATAGGAATGGATAGTGATACTACTCATAAAGTTGCTGTGGAGTTCACATAAAGTCATATTTTCAAACTTTTAACACTATACTTGACACGTAGTAATTCACAAAAAGATCATTATGCTTTTCTCACTTAACCATACCATTCAGGCCTACCAGATCATATGTAGTCCAGATTTTTTAGGCTTTCACAGTTCATAATTGCTTTATTATGGCTAATATAACTTATATAATTTATAAACTCTTATAGAATTATGATTCCATCACCTTTGCCGTTCATCTTGAGGCCCCCAACTCCCATTCCCATTATGTCTTCTACCACACTCCTAGGTACCTTTTGGGACCTTGAGGACAACTCACATGTACTCACTATATATCTATTCCTTATGGAAATCTGTCCCTGGCTGCTCCCTCTGGCTCTCTCTCTGCTTCCCATTTGCCATGAGCTAGGTCGCTTTCCTTGGCCATGCCCTGCTCCCATGATATTTCTTCCTCAGAGCGGGACTGAACTTCTGAAACCGGGAGCCCAAATAAACCTTTCCTTCTCTAAGTTGCTCTTGTCATGTATTTGGGTGATAGCAATGAGAAATCTAACAAATATATGGCCCCAAAGGCCAAGTATAGTGCCACCAAGCCCCTAGGGGAAGCACCTGACCTTACCTTGGCTGCCCACCGACTTTTTTCAGAGCAGAATATGGCCCATAATACTGGCTTCTGGAGCTCACAAATATACAAACGGGTCCTTCTGAATAGGAGGAAAAAAACAATTGAGTCTTTCTCCTTCCAAATCTTCCATAGCCAAATCTATGTTGCTTTGGCTCTTAATCGGACACATCCAGTCTTTGGTATAAAATCTCTCTGTCTGTAGCATCTCTCCATGGGCCTTGGTTCAAGATCATGTCACATGCCTGGGAAACAGATTCCATCTGCTAGGTTGAGACCCTGGCTGAACAAGTGTGAGGATTGTTGACTGTCCCAAACCAGTAAGTCTAAAATGGATCATCATATCATCTAGACTGTCTGGGACTTTCCTGGTTTTATCCCTGAAAGTTCCACATCACAGGGCGAACCCCCCTCAAAACACCCCCTCAAGGCATACTGAGATAATGGGTCACCCTCACTGAGAAACAACCAGAAAACTTTAGGCAGCCTCTCTGAAATGGTCCACCAGCATGGAGCACAGCTGATGGGCCAGCATCCTGCATGCTGAAGACAAGATCACAGGTCACATTAACACTGCTTCCGGGGACATGTGCCCTGTTTCATTCTCTACCAAAATGTTTGTTGTGATGTAGACATGTGCTTTGTTTCAAGTTGCTGTGTTATAGAAGTAAGAAGATTCCGTCTGGTTTAGACAAGTTAAGATTATTTGAAACGTCCTTTCTCAAATTCCCACCAATGCCCCCCCCCCTCCATTCCTGTCTCTATCTATTTTCTGAGAATTGCCAATTCTCCACTTCCTTTAACATTGTCCAGAGAGTCTGCCTTCTGTGTGTGTGGCCTGACAGTGTCCCACACTGCTGTTAATTGGGGGCTGTGGTTTATGCACGCTGTATCATTTCAGCAGTGTTTCTTTTTTGGCAAGGAAGCCTTTTTACATCCCACACTTCCGATTACAAGAGTCCCAGGCTGAATACTGAATACGAGAATAGTTTCTCTCCTCTCTCTCTCTCTCTCTCTCTCTCTCTCTCTCTCCCTCTCCCTCTCCCTCTCCCTCTCCCTCTCCCTGTCCCTCCTTTCCCTCTCTCTCCTTCCCTCTTTCCCTCTCCCTTTCCTCTCATTTTCCTTACTTTCTCTTTCTTTCTTTATTTCATGAGTAATCAATATTTCAATATTGTTATAGAAATAAGTCAAATCTACTTTGATTAACCCCGAAGTTAGCGGCTACAAAAGCTTTTCAGATCTTCTAATAAATTTAAGGCGTGGACCCTGGTTTTAATGCTTTCCTTGCATCACAGGGTGCCCTCTGCACATTACAGAGACCCCCGTCAGACAACATCACCAACCTCTGAGCACTGTCATCTCACCTCTTCACTGGTCCCATTAGTACAAAGGTCTGTGGTCCACACAAACTCCGCCCCATCCACCCCTCGCTCATTTTCCTTCTGTTGCATCCTTTCACATTGGAAACTCTCAGGATGAGCTGCCCCTCCTGGTGTTGTCTTCAGTAGAGGGAATCCAGCCCCTGGGCCAGAACCTGCTGGATATAAGCTATTCTGCTCCTCTGTGGCATCCCCAGCCTCAGAAAAAATGGTGGCTCAGAGACCCTTGTGAGTTGGGTCTCTAACCTTCATACTACATAAGAGATGCTGGCAGGTGGTGCAGGGCTTGGCCACAAGAAGGTGAGGGGCCTAAAATAATGAGGTGATTTCAGACTTGACATGATGACCCTTCTCCAGAAGTTCTTTTAGGGGAAAAATCTCATTCCTTAATGATATTATCAAACACAATCCCCTTTACTCTCCCCAACTTGAGTCTCAAATCTTGACAAAGCTTTTAACTTCCCTTCACCAATCACTTCCCAGATGCAGGCCCTGCCAAGAGGTTCCAGAAGTGGGCTCAGGTCTAATTTGAGACTGCCTCCTCCAGAATTCCCTCTCAATACAGCCACTCTTCCCTAGATAGATGAGAAATCAATACCAAGAATTCCACTGTCCTCTCATTGTGGTGGTGAGTAGAGGAAAGGGCACCACGAGGCATTCTAGCTCTGAGCCCTGTTTATTCTTTTGTTTCAAAATAAGTTCTCACTAGGTTGCTGAGAGTCTCACTAAGTTGTTGAGGCTGATCTCAAACCTGTGATTCTCCTATCTCAGCCTCCCAAGTTTTGGGACTACAGGCATGCACCATCATACCCAACATATGTTATCTTTTATAATGCTTATCATACAGGATTTCTAGAATTAACAGTCTGAGCCAAGCACAGTGGCACACATCTGTAATCCCAGTACCTGGAAGGTTGAGATAGGAGGCTTGAAGGTTTGTGGCCAGTCTCAGCTACTTAGCAAGGCCCTCTGCAACTTAAGGAGACCCTGTTTCAAAATTAAAAATAAATAAAATAGGGCCGGAGGTATAGCTCAGAGGAGGAATGCAGGTGGGGATAATCCTCAGTGCCACATACACACACAAGAAAAAAAGAATGAGCAGTCTGAGTATTTGTTGTATTGTTTGCTTGATCTGCTATACTTTGGCCTGTACTAGAGCAGCAGACAAATGCATTTTGTCCATTGCTCTATGCTCATATTCTTGCACAATTTGGGGAGCATAGGTTTAGGTCAGCAACTTTTTTGTTGGATGCATTAAAAAATAAATAAATGATATCATAATTTCACTGTAGAAAAAATGGCTTTTTAACAGAAATCACAACACAAAATTTAAAAACAGTCTACTGATAGATGTAAGGGAACATTTTCTGTTCTGGAGAACTGCAGATGTTTAAGAAAAATACATGAAGCAGCCAACATATGGTTATCGGACCCTGAGAGTGGCCAGGCAGAACTTGCCTGGCACAAGGATTTGGTTACAGTGTATATAACACTGAGACCAATCATAATTTTTGGATCTGTAATTAAGCCTTTGATTTAATCTCTACATACTTCATTTCCTTCTAGGGAAAATGAAAAGTAATAACATCAACTGTTCTTTTAAGTAGAAACATTTTTTGATGTTGTTGGAAAGGAAAAAGGAAATGAAGAACAAATTTGTAGAGGAAAATGTCAATGGATTTCCAAATTGGAAGGCTTGGAATCACTTTGCCCCCATGCTACTCCCCCACCACGTCAAGCATATTCTTGCTTCAGGCCCTGCTCACATAATGTCTCTTTGGCCTGGAAAGCTCTTATCCAACATTACTGACTGACTTTCTCATTATCCTCACCCTTGTAGACCTTGCCTAACTCCCTTATAACAGATTCCTCCCTACCTTTTCTCCACCAAATTCTCTATCACTCTTACCATTTTTTACATTTTTTATTGTATCAATAGTTTGTATGTCACTTGATTTCTTTGGCATATTATCAAGTCTCCCTCACTAGAATATAAGTTCCGTGAGGATAAGAACTTTATCTATAAAGCCTGTTATATTCTTACCTCCTTGAGTAGGGCTTCAGTAAATATCAGAGAAGTGAATACCTAAATGAGGTTGAAGTGAGTGGAGCTTTCTTGTCAAAACTATTAATGTGGACCAAATGCTGATGAATGTCTTTCAAAGAAGGTTGTTTGGAACTGGCTTGTGGCAGCTCTGGAAAACAGAAGGGGCTCATTTGTTTTTTCCCACTGTGCACTCATTGATGTTAACTTAAATTTGACCACAAAGGAAGTATTTACACCATAGAAATGGGCACCTGTTGCACATATACCAGGCCTTTTATTTTTCCCTCGGGAATCATTTGTTAAACATTTTCTAATATATCATTGGTCTTCACAAGACATCTGTTTAGAAAATTTATAAACAGTGTTGACATCAAGTATTCTGAAGTTTTGTGCTGGAATGCATATGATTATTAGATTCATTAGCAATTCAATCCACTAAGGGGAGAAGTGGCATTAGAGGATTCAGGATGGAGGCGAGGTTGAAAAGACCAATGACCAGCAGAAAACTGAGATCTAAGGAAAACCGCATTTAAGCCATTTTGAATAGAAAAATGGATTCAAGTGTAGAATATCACTCACCATAAGCTATGAGAAAGGGCATTTTATATAAGCTATTACTCTAAGCAAAGGACTAAGAACATAAGGAAGACACCAGAAGTGTCTTGAGCTCAGAACTCAGTTTGTCCCTTCACTCTCCACCCAGGACCTGGATAGAGTGTTTTATGAATAAGAAAACAGATTGGGAAGCTGAAATTCGAATATGATTTGCTTTTTTCACTTTCAAGTTAAAAACTGCAGGTGAGTATCCTCAGAGTTGGAATCATCGCCAAGTCCATAGAATTCTCTCCCTAACCAGGTTTTCGTCATTGCCTTTCCTCCCTGACCTCATGCATTTGTGCATTTTTGTCATGTGAGGAGGCTCCTGGTCTCTGAACATGGCTCATTCCAAGGAGCCAGCTTCTAATTCAGTGCTGTGACCGCACGCTGTCCTTTTTCCATTCCAGCCTCACTGATACAAGGAGGATGCATTGTGGCATTCATTAAAATGGTTGCACTAATATACTTTTCTGTCACTCCCTCTGGAACGAACATTTCTTTTCAACTAACTCTTTCTCATCCACCTAGATCCTTCTCAAGTATGGCCTCCATGTGAAATCCTTCCCTGATTTTCAGTGCTTTGAAGACCAAAGAGAAGTAAAGCTTCCCCTTCTCACAACACTGACAATATATTTACAAATGCCAAAAAAGAAAAGAAAACATCAATGATGTAAAGAAATGACTTTATAGTATGTGGTGTATACAAAGCCCATCAAAACTATTTCCTTACTTTAGATGTGGATCTTAGTGGTGCAGTGACCTCCTTCACTTTGTACCTGTCTCTTGGCATGTCTGTCATCCCACTAATCTCAATATACATAATTTTCTGTTTTCAGTGGAATCAGCCCGTGAACCTAAATTTGAGTTATTATAAATATTCAAGCAATATAATTATAAATTGTATTAAGGTTGAACATTTCCTTCACGTCTCTAATTCTAATTCATTTACCGTAAGTCACCTCTCAAAACAGTTCTGCTGCATCCTAGTCCTCACGCATGTGTGTGGTGCTAGGAATCGATCCCAGGCCTCACAAGTGCTAGGTAAGTGCTCTGCCATTGAGCTACATCTTCAGCCCTGTGTGTGATTTCATAAAGATACTGGCTTTATCTGTTTGCTTTTTATATAATGGAATCATTATATAAATGTATTGATTTGTGATTGATTTTTTTACTTTATAGGGTACCTTAGTAACTTTTTGATAATACATATACAATTCAGTGCATTAATACATCATACTTTATTTTAGAGGCCCCTTCTTAATGATTATTTAGTTGTCTCTTTTTATTTGACCACTTCTTACAAAGTAGCAGACAAATACACATTTCGGGGTACATGTACAAGAATTCTGTAGTGTAGGTTTCTGAAAGAGAAATGTTGGGTCAAAATATAAGCACACTTCACATTTTGGAAAGTACTGTCAAAATGCTGCCTACGCAGTGTTCCAAATCACATTCCCACCATGGGTATTTGAAAGAGTCCAGTTCTCCTCATGCCTGCTAAAGAACAACGACATTACCAAACCCCCACCTCCCCTTGTTTAGTACTGCAGATTGAACCCAGGGGCATTCTACCTCTGAGATATGTCCCCAGCCCTTTTTAATTTTTATTTTTATTAAGTTGCTAAGTGTCTCACTAAATAGCTGAGGCTGACCTTGAACTATGATTCTCCTGTTTCAGCCTCCCAAGTACCAGGGTTCCAGGCATGTGCCACTGCATCCAGCTCATTACTAACCTTTTAAAGCAGTAGAATGGGTTTAAGGCAACTCAATTGCTGTTTGTTTGAGGCTAAAAGTCAAACCCCTGAGAGTTTCAGGATTCCATGTATGTGTGTGTAGGAGTGAGTATGTATTCACAAAGACTTCTGATCTACAATTTCTGTGCAACCTCAGTTTGTTTTCCACTCAGCATCTGTTGGTATCTTAGTGCTTTAGATAGAACCCGGCTGGCCAAGGTTATCACTAGGACCTTGTTGAGTCTCTGCCCTGATGACGCAGGCCATTCCCATAAGACCTTCCTTGCAAGGAGCAGAGGTCCAAGGTGTTTGGAGCATCACGGGCATCGTGATCGCCTGAGGTCACTGCAAAGAGCACAGACTCTGAGCAAGCCACAGAAGGCTCTGGCAGAAGCAGCCAGCTCTGCCACCACCCAGCATATTTAGTCTGGGAGGATGTGGATGGTCACACAGACACAGTGGCCCTTCCCGTTCCTCCAGCTAAACTCATTTATCAGGACTGGGACTGATTAAGTGTAAAAGTCAAGAGTGTCAGAGGGCCAGGTGTCATGGTGTGTGCTGCTATTCACCTCCGAGGAGTGAGGGTCAAGTGTCAGCCCTGGACTCTCTCCAAGTGCCTTCTCAGGAGGATTGAGGGGCCTTCTTGTTTGAGAACAGAGATCTTTTGTTAACATACACAGAGAGAATGCCAGTCATTCTATACAGAGTCGGCTAAGGCAGGGTAAATCCCACATGAAATGCTTGGGACATACAGGTACAGAGAAAAAGATAGAACAGAAATAGATGCACAGACAGTGTGTAACCTATGTAGATGGAGCAGTCACACACAGTCTTTTTACGCTTAGATATGCATTATATTCCCATAGAGTCCATAGAGTGAGGGAGACCACAGGCAGCCTAAAACTGAAGAACATGATGAAATAGTCAAGTCATGAATGCAGTTTAGACCTCTAAGTTTTGAAAATTTGACGTTATCATTTTCATTTTAAATGGTGCTTTTCCTCATGGAATGAAAAGGACAGTGCCACAATGCCACTTAGCTCACTTTATACTTTTATGAACAGAATGTGAGAAATAGGTATGCACATGAGGTGGTTTATAGATTGAAATGTTCTTTGTATACTTTTTCTGGGAGAATAAAAGTATATAAGTGTGATTACCTGGAATGTGCCCTAGATTAATGAAGTCAGGGCACTATGAAGAAGGTGTTTGCTTAAGAATCCAGATGGCTGTAATCCAAGTATTTGGGAGGCTGAGCTAGGAGGATCTCAGGATTAAGGCCAGCCTCAGAAACTTAGTAAAGCCCTCTGCAACTTAGTAAGATCCTGTTTCAAAATTAGAAAATAAAATAGGGCTGGGGGTGTAGCTCAGAGGTAGAATGCGTGTAGGTTCGATCCCCAGTACCACACAGTAACAGACACACACACACACACACACACACACACACACACACACACACATGCACACACATACAACCCAGTAGCCCTTCAATCTGCAATTGCTTAAGCTAAGGTAACTATCACTTTTTTATAAAAGTAAAATGAGTTTCACAACTTTAGGCCAGAGGTATCTTGAAGGAACTAGAAATCAGAAAGCATCTCCAACAATATGTTAAAATTTTTATTCACACACTTTTCTTTATTGAGGTATAATTTATATACAGTAAAATGCACAGACCTTAATGTGTATGGTTTGATATACATTTTAACATAGAACCACACTCATACTTTCCTGCAACTTGCTTTTTCCATTTTTATTTTTTACAGCAGTTTTAGGTTCACAGCAAAATTGAGCAGGTGCAGAGAGTTCCCATATTGCCTCTGCCCCCACACATGCATAGCCTCCCCCACTCTCAACACCCCTCACCAGAACGGTACATTTGTTATAATTAGTGAACCTACACTGACACATCATTACAATCCAAAGGCCATAGTAAATTTTCTTTTCAAACACATATTGCATGTCATTTATTCAGGCTGCACTGGAAGACTGAATAAAAATTGCATAGAGGTAATCTTATATAACTTTTTTTTTAATAGATTTGGGCAGAAGATAAAAATAAAATAGAGTTGACAGCCCAAGGGGTGAGGCGCTGGAAATATTACCTAGTGTCTCAAATTGCTCGGCCTTTATTTGTTTGTTTCATTTTGCTTTATTTTTATCCAGGCCCAAAGTACAAAGCATCATGTTTGGGATTTTTGTAAAGATCATTTTCTTCACTAAGAATCTAAGGAAATGTTTCTACATACCATGCTAAGGAGAGTTTTATACCATTCAGGTTGGTTTCAAGGATCCTAGGTGGGGAAAAAGATCATTTATAAGCCAGGAAGTTGAAAGGGGTTAGGGTCCTACAGGGTCTTCTGCTCCAACCTGTCTTCCCCATCCATTTTCCTATGTCCCACTATTTTTTTTTTTTGCCATACTGGGGATTGAACCCAGAGGCATTCTACCTTCGAGCTATACTCCCAGTCCTATTTTTTATTCTTTATTTAGAAACAGGATCTCACTAAGTTGTGGAGGGCTTCACTATGTAGCTGAGGCTGGCTGCCAACTTGGATCCTCCAGTCTCTGCCTCCCAAGTACTGGGATTACAAGCATGCGCCACCACGCCTGGCTCCTTGACCCACTATTACTTCATGAGTTCTCTTCATTGACTCTAGTGTTATCTTCTCACAAACTGTAGCAATCATGTAATCACCCTTCTTGCCAATAAGTGAAAGCCAATTGGCTCTATTACCTATAAGATGAAATTCACATTTCCTGATGAACAGACTTTTCATCTGTGGTCCTTCCTCTAATGTCTCCTATGTTGCTGCCTTTCTGAATCGCACTGGTGCTGGGGAATGCCAGACCAGGCCTCCTCATGAATGAATTTCTTTGTACCTTTTCCTTTGAACATTTCCCTTCCACCCAGCACCATCTCCTCTGGAAAACTTCTAATTCTTCTTCCTTCCCAAAGCCTTACTCACTTACCCCAGCAGACTTCATTTCCTGCCCTCCATCCAACCTCAGCATCACCTTATTCTTCCCTCAGACTGCAACAGAGCACCTTTTTTTGCTTATTTTCTGTGCATACAACACTCGTTACTAAACTTTAAGTTTCTTTATGGTATGCATTCCTTTTTCTTGTTTTTTTTTTTTTATAAATTGTTATCTAGATATCAGCACATGTATGAGCTCAACACATGTATTAAATAAGGAATAAAATGGTGATCTTGCAGAGTTAAGGAAACTGGGGTCTGTTAATTAACTTTTTTTAAAGTCTTGTAGCTGTAAATTATGATGATTATATTAATAGCCATGAAGCCAATCTTTATTATCTGATATTCTTGGGGCATTAAACATACAGGTTCCAGGGCCCTCCCCAAAGATTCTGATTGAAGACGTATGTGGTCGCTCTGGAACTTGTATGTTGCCACTTACCCAAGATGTTGGGAAGCACAAAGTCAACGTACTCTGTTATTAGGGAAGGTGATGTTACTAACTGCTCCTAACCATCTATATAACACATTAAGCATTTGCTTAGATACTAAGTGCCCGTGATGGGCCAGGCACCCTCCTGGTGCTAGAAATTGCCCTAATCATTAGAAAATGGGTAGAAAATGGGCTCACTCCACTAAAAGTAGGTGGAGTACAGGGATTCTTCCCATGTGAGTGAATTCAGAACAAAGTTTAACTGAGGAAATCATACTCTCTTTTCATAACACAAATATCTAATGTTTTCCTCTTATGTTATACAAAACTTTTACACAAATTAAATTTCATGGTTGGCAGCTAAAATGTCAAATATATTTCCTGATATGCAGCTTTCCCAGCCCACTTCCCAAATCAGAATTTGATGCATCCTCTAAGGAAATGGTACCCCACCACAGGTAAGCCTCTCTGATCCGTTGCCAGATTCTAGCTGCTCCTCACCTGTCCCATCCTACAGGACATGAGTATCTATGTCATACTTGAGATAAAGAAAATACTATTCACTTGCCTTAGTTTATCAATATATTTCAGACCCTACCCTGGAAATAGGTTTGGGGACATACGTGGAAGGAGTCAAGGCAATGGGTGAGATGGCAAATAAAATCATGGGGATCTTGGGTCAGCAGGGCTGGTTACTAAGTGTTACCCAAGGGTGGAAAGAGACAAAGAAAAAATCAAGTTGCACTACCCTACCTATGTGGACTGGAATTTGCATTATGAGAAATGAGAATAGTGTAAAGATGTGTGTGTATGTGTGTGTGTGTGTGTGTTTGGTACTGGAGATAGAACCCAGGGGTATTCTACCTCTAAGCTACACCCCAGATTTTTAAATTTTTTTATTCTGAAATATAATCTCATTAAGTTGCTGAGGGTCTGGCTAATTTGCTAAGGCTAGCCTTGAACCTGCAACCCTCTGTCTCAGCCTCCCAAGTACTGAAATTACAGACCTGCACCACTACACATGACTATGAGAATTCTGTAAGGACTTAAGATCAGCATTCTTAGTGTCAGGACATTAACAAGTACTTTTTTTTTCTTTTTTTCAGTACTGGGAGTTGAACTCAGGGGCATTCCACCTCCGAGCTATACCCCCAGCCCTATTTTTTATTCTTTATTTTGAAACAGGGTCTCACTAAGTTGCAGCGTGTCTCACTAAGCAGCTGAGGCTGGCCACGAACCCAGATCCTCCGGTCTCAGCCTCCCAAATGCTGGGATTACAAAGTGTGCGCCACCATACCCAGCTAACAGGTACTCTTGAGCAGCAAAGAAATCTTTGTTAAACCCCACACCTACACTTTCTACACTAGAAAATAGAGCTGTATTTGTCACTCTTTACCAACTGCTAGAGAACAAAGTGCAGTATTTTGTCCCATTCAGGGTGGCATTGCCATGATGACCCTCAAGCAACTGGGACTTGTTTCCTGGAGCCCAGGGAATGGATCTGAAGTCACCTATCCTTTCAACAAGTGTGTCTTACAACATCTGCCATGTGCTTAGAACTTGAGCTGTGCTTCACTTTTAACGACTATCTAATTTCATTTATTGTTTTTATCTTACAGAGGCTTTATCCATTTGGAATTCTTGGGTCACAGCTCCATGTCCCTCACTTGTTCCTTCATCTATTTTGGCAGTCATATACTTAAATGCATTTTTTCCCAGAATTAAGAAGTAAGTAGAAACATTCCTTAAAAAGGAAACATCCTCACTAAATCTATATATGGAAGTCAGCTCTTACAGGAAGCAGGAGCACTATTCTGATAAGGTCAGGTTGCCCTGGGTTTTCAGAGATCACATTGACCACACTGAAACACATAATAGACTAGAACTGGGATCAACTGCATGGTGGAGCCGGAAGTGTAGCTGATGAAATGCTCTTGTTTAAAGTCAGTGTTTCAGTCAGCATTCTCGCCCCTGCGATCCCAAATACCTGATGACCACAATTTAGAGGAAGGAAGATTTATTTGCTCACAGTGCTGGAGATTTCAGTCCATGTTAGACTGGCTTCCAAGCAGGAGTCAAGGCTGGAGGTTCTCAGAGCTTCATGGCATAGAACAGAGAGAAAGAAGTTGGAAGCTGCAGCAGCCTGCCCCAGAAACACTGTTCCAGGCCCAGCATCTGGAAACCCCTCCCCAGCAACCATGTCTCACCTCCAACATGGCTGCCTTGTCAACCACCTGAGGTCTGGGGGGCATTCTAAATCCAAACTGCAGCATTCAGCATTAAGTATGGTTTAAGGACAAAGAAGGAATTTGACTATTCTGTTATGACATAGGAATTATGTTATAATGAACAGACTATTACAAGAGATAAGCCAGCAGTGAATTGGTCCAGATTAATACAGTATATTTGTGAGCTGACATTTAATTGAGAGAGAAAATTTAATTGATAGAGAAAATCCCAAAGAAAACAGTCATTTGCATAGATAAATCCTAGGTAGAGGACTAGGGAAGGAAACCTGCTTGGATTAGATGATGGTATAGGTGGAAGGGGTGAAAGATGAGGGTTCTGAGCAGCCAGAATGTTGCCCTTGTGCTGTGAATGGCAGAGGGTGGGCACAAAACTTTTGGGAAAAAGTCTCAATTGCAGAAGCCAGGCTAACTTGGTCAGTTCAAAATTACATTTTAAATATGCTCTGTTTGTTTACTGTGGACAGTTTTAGGATGGGATTATAAAACTGTTTGAATAGTCAGTAGTTAAAAAACAAAAAGAAGCTGCTGTGTGAAATAGTGAGTGTTTCATAATAGTGAGTGAGGTACTGGATAACCTATTCTGAAATATTTAAGATGGGATCATTGAAAAAAATTGCTACCACACTATTCTTCTATGAAACCTAGTGCTATGGTTTGGATCTCAAATATTCCCCAAGGCTCATATACTAAAGCCTTGGTCTCCTACTTGGTGCTATTAGAGGGGTGGAAACTTTAGAGGTGGTTCCTCCTGGGAAGTGGTTCCAGGTCTTTGGGGGCGTGCCCTGGAAGGGAATTGTGGGAGCCCCGGCCCCTTCTTCTTTCTCTCTATTGCTCTGTGGCCATGAGGTGAATGGCTTTTCTCTGCCACCCAGTACTGCCATGATGTGTACCTCACCAAGTCCCAAAATGATAGATCATGGACTATAACTTCTAAAACTATAAGCCAAAATAAACCTTTCCTCTTTATAAATTGAGTATCTTGGGTATTTGTTATAGTGAAAATGGAAAGCAGAATAAAATGCATACAGTTGGTCCTTTTTGGCCCCATTTTGTTGCTCCCTATAATTTATCAAGATCATTTTAAAAAATCTATTTTATGAATGTTCCTATTTGATTTATTTTATGAATTTCATAAGCCTGTTTCCTTTAACCAAGTAGCTGATACTATTGCTGATTGTACAAGTGTAATATATATAAACAAAAAATTGGTATCATTTTCATTAGCATAATATTATTGATAATATAATTCAGATGTATAATATACACCTGAAAATTAACATTATCTAAAAAGAAAATTTTGAATGTAGATCCATTTCTTACTTCACCATGTACTTGGAAGTTGTTTCATTTATAAATTTAGTGAGCAACTTACAGCACTAGCACCCATTTCTTACATCCTTTCTCGAATTGTTTACATTTACTAATTTCCAGTCTTTTCATACCTTCTCCATAATTGTGATCCTTTAAAGATTGTCTAGAATCTATGTATTTTGCAAGATTTCTTCTTGCCCTACTTGTGCATATGTCCTTATGCCTCTCAGATGGATGACAATTATCTGAATTCCTTTTCCAATAATCTTGTGGTTTTCAGTGATTTCCTTTTTTTCTTTTTTTGAGATTTAAGTTTATTTCCTACTTGAGTCCCCCTAATAGAACTCTCAGAAATTAAAAGAAAAACTCTTATTTTTTATCCTGAGCCCAACTTTAGAATGAAACTTCCTAATACCTGAATTCACAGAAGTACTAATTCATATTTAACATCATTGATTTCTTAGGATAATAATAACATTCCAGAAAATTCTAGTCTTATAAGTATCTTTTATATGTAATTGATCCTCACATTTTTAGGAGAGCAGAGAATCTGAAAAGTCATGGTGTTCTTTATATGGCACCGTGAAATATTTACCTCAATAATACAAAATAAAATTAGTTTGTCAATAAAACACATGAAATTTTATTCACATGTTTTTGATAGGGACTTCATTGAATCTGTACATAGTCAATTCTTCCAATCTATGAACATGAGATCCTTTCCACTTTTTGTGACCTCTTCATTTTTTTTTTAATTTATGTTTTCAATTGTAGAGATCTTTTACCTCTTTGCCTAAATTTATTCCTATGTATTTTCCTCTTTTGTAACTACTATGATTGCTTTCTTGATTTCTACTTTATGTAATTCATTATTGGCATATAGCAATGCTACTGATTTTATATATTGATTTTGTGTCCTGCAAACTACCATATGAAAAACTTTCAGTATTATTAATCATCAGAGAAATGCAAATCGAGTTGCAATGAGATATTATCTCACCCCAGCAAGAATGGCTATTACCAAAAAGATTAAGTATAACAAATACTGGTGAGGATGTAAAGAAAAGGAAAAGCTTACACACTGTTAGTAAGAATGTAAATTAGCACACCATTGTAGAAACCAGTATGGAAGTTCCCCAAATAATTGAAAATAGAACTAATGTATGACCCAACAGTCCCATACCTAGGTATATTCCCAAAGGAAGTAAAATCAGTGTGTGGAAGAGACATCTGCATGCCCATGTTTACTGCAACATTAGTCATAATAACTCAGAAGTGGAAACATCCAAGTGTTTATCAACTGAGAAATGGATAGAAAAGACACACATATACACAGTTGAATATTACTTAGCCATAAAAACAAATGAAATTCTGTTATTTGCAATAACATGGATGAAACTGGCAATCATTATATTTAGTGAAACAAGTCAGGCACAGAAAGACAAGTTCAAGTTGATCTCATTCATATATGGAACCTAAAAACAGTTGGTGTTACAGAAGTTGAGATTAGAACGTGACTACCAGAGGCTGGGTAGAGTGAGTGAAGAAGAGTGATGGGAAAGGTTGAGCAATGGGTCCTATGTTACAATTAGTCAGAGCAAGAAAGAAGCTCTAGCATGCATAATAGGGTGATAATAGTTAAGAGTACTGAGCTGTACATTTCAAAAGAAATAGAAAGTATATTGAAAGTTTTAACCATAAGGAAATGATAATGTTTGAGGAAGTAGATATGTTTAACCTGATTTAAACATTACATAAAGTATAGATGTGTCGAAACATCCCATGTTAACCTATTAATATGCTTAATCTTTATGTTGAAGAAGGAAATAGTTCAAATAATACTATGGCAGAATGTGAAGATATTCCTATCAATTTTACTAACATGATGAGGAGGGAGGAAGGGAGAGAAAGAGTGGAGTGTGATGTGGAGGGAAATGCACCAAGAGGTGCATGCATAATTTTAACACATTGAATCTCACTGTGATGTATAATTGCAATGCACCAAAATTAATAATAATAATAAAATTTATAATAATAAATAATTTATAACAATATAGGTAATATATTGTTATATATTTACAACAAACAAATTTATAATAATAAAGATCATTATAATTATTTACTATAATCATTAATAATAATATTATTATCATTATTAATATTAATATAATTATTTACTATTATCATTAATAATATTATTATAAAGTAGCTGGTAAAACACAGCACTTGAGGCAAAGTAGAAACTGTGCTTTGAGTAGAAGATATAATGTCCCAAGTGTGCGGCTCCAATCCTATTTCTCTTCCATCTTCCATAGGATTCAATCACTCTACAAATAGAAAGAGCTGAAAATACAAATATTATTTTTCTTTTAATATTTAAAAGAATGCAGCCCAAAAATGATCATAAAAATTAAAAGATGTAAATCATAGATTCTAAAACTTGAACATATCATTAGGGTCATCTGATCAATGCCCAGAAAAGGAATGCTCATTTTTTTGGCACAAGGTCACTTTTCTCATATACTTTTTGGCAACTATTTAGAGTAGGAGTTTAGAGTTTCATGAGCATCTGTATTTTTCTTTTGTCTTTAAAATTCAACTTATTCTGTTTTCTCTGTTTTTTTAAATCTGTTCATGAGAAATATTTAAATATCAAGTAGAAAGACACTAAGTCCATGGCAATGCTTCCTGCTGAATGACATTAACCTTCTTTATTCTATTTATTTATTTATTTATTTATTTATTTATTTATACTAGGGATTGAGCCCTGCCATGTTCTACTTGAGCTAAGCCCTCAGCCATTTTTTAAAGTATTATTTTGTAATAGGGTGTGGCTAAATTGCTGATCTTCTTTCTTTCTTTTTTTTTTTATTTCAGGGGAAAGCACGAACGCAGTCCCCCACTCCCACAAATTATGCAGTCGAATTTCCCCCATTTGGGGAAATCGCAGGGGTCAGCACACCCAGAGTGCAATGGATGAGCCTCACCCTGGGAAAACAACCTTCGTGATCATGGTATCTCCCCTGCCAGGTAAGTATGCTGCTGATCTTCTTTCTAACCTTCCTCTTTTAAAAGGATCCAGGGAAATCTGCAGCAGCAGCATCCCAGCTCACCTCTCTCTCCTGAGCCAGAGCAGCATGCAATTGTAAGTTAACAGCAAGGCCACAGGGACTCCTGTGGCAAACCATAAACTCACAAGGGTTGAGACTCTGTGGCCCACCTCTGTAGCAGTTGGATAGGAGCAGACCCATGGGAGGGGTCTAGACCACACAGAGCATGGACACATTACAGGGCCCCTGGAAAATGCCCCGTGACCACACTGGACACCTGCCACCTACATAGGCAGAAAGAGAGACACAAACATGGGGCTTGTGGAAAGTGCAGAGCGCCAGGCTTACACTGGGTCCAGCCTGAGGGACATCGGCCACCTGCATCAACAGAGAATGGCACAGGGGCAGGTTCTGTGGAGATCTCAAAGACTGAAGTGTGCAGTGAGAGAGACTCGAGCAGCACTCTTGGTGCCTGCACTGACAGAGAGAGACATAAGGCCAGGCTCATATTCACTGCAGGAAACTCAACAATGGGTCTACAAACTGATATCACAACTGTAGGTCACTGAGCAAATAAGAATCCTTGGAACATGCTTGAAAACCATCCACACAGCTCCAAGAGGACTGCAGAGGCCAAGTCTGCTCTGTACTTGTATATTTGCAAAGGTGTCATTTTCCTTGTATTGTTTTATTTTTTGTTTGTTTGTTTGGATGATTAGTCATTTTGTTATTTGTTTGTTTGTTTGTTTGCCTGCTCTCTTAACCATCCCTTTAACAAATTTCCCCTCTCTTTCCTATCCATATTCTTCTAGTCAACATTTTCCCTCTTTTCTTTTTCCTTTTTCTCTGTCTTACATTAAATCCATTTCATATCACTACTCCTAAATACTCTACATTGACTACTAGAATTCCCCCACACATTCACTATCTCTAATCTTTACCATATATTACCTTCCCACAATCAAACTATCATTCTCCTTGATCATATCCTCTACTTTGCCCTATTCTTGCACCCATCACTGCAGCTTCTCCCCACTCACAAAATCTTCACCATTAAATACAACAAAACTTGCCCTTGTATATGCCAGCTGACACCTCTAAATTCATACTGCTGAGATTGTACCAGAGAGGTGAATTGCTATAAAGGACTGCTAGACACCAAGGATAAACTTACCACAGCTGATAGAAGGAAGAGTTCAACACCTTCCACAGTGAGGAGTAAAAACACATAGGGCACAAACTGTTGTGCTCACACCTTTGAGCCAAATCCCCATAATGGGAGTGACAGACAACACTCTGGAACTCAACACCTGAAACCCATCAACATCAACATTGAACCAGGTAGAAAGAGCCCCAGGGTAACCAGAACTCAATACAAGATACTATTCAGAGAGAGAAAATAGAAATAAGAAACCTATAGATGGAGAGAAAGCTAGCAAAAGAAGCAAAGATGTAAACCAAAGAAACCAGAAATCATGAGAAGGAAAAATAGCAAAGAAACAATGAGCTTCCACAACAGCACAATAGACTGATCTTCTAGACAAAAGGTCATAAAGATGCCTCAGACCTAAAGAACACCATAAACCAAATGGACCTAATAGACATATTTCATCCGACTACGGCTAAATTCACATTTTTCTCAGCTGCTCATGGAATCTTCTCCAAAATAGACCACATCCTGGGCCACAAAATAAGCACTAGCAAATTCAAAAAATGTAACATAATTCCCGGAATCTTTTCAAACCATATGAAATGAAGCTAGAAGTCAACTACAAGAAGACCCAGAGTAACCACATAAACTCATGGAGACTGAACATCACACTGCTGAATGAGGAATGGGACATTGAAGAAGTAAGGGGAGAAATTAAAAAATTCCTAGAAACAAATGAAAACAGACACACAACATATCAAAACTTCTGGGACACCTGGAAGGCAGTACTAAGAAGAAAATTCATAGCACTGAATGCTCACATAAGAAGAACAGAAAATCACCAAATAAATAACCTAATGACAGAACTCAAGGCCCTTGAAAAACAGGAACAGTCTAACCCTAAAGCCAATAGAAGACAGGAAATTATTAAAATCAGAGCAGAAACTAAGTAGAGAATAAAAAAAAAAAAAAACAATACAGAAAATCAACAAAACCAAAAGCTGGTTCCTTGAAAAAATAAAGAAGATACATAAACCACTAACCAACCTAACCAAAAGAGAGAATCAACCCAAATTACCAAAATAAGAAATGAAAAAGGTGATATCACCACCAACAGTGTGGAAATCCAGAGGATCATCAGGAACTACTTTGAAAAA
>PVLC010001053.1:0-14960 GCA_004027655.1 Graphiurus murinus
CCCCCAGGGCCCGATTTCCTCTAACTAAAGCTTCACTTTGGCTTTTAGAGCTCTTAGGATCCAATCAGTTTCCCATAGGCTCACATATGAACACATGAGACTTTTGGAGACATACGATCTCTGAACCAAAACAGTAAGTATACACAATTTATCAAAATATAATATTAAAAAAATAGCATAACTGAGAGATAAAGTTACTTTTAATACAGATCAAAAGTTATTGTGCTATTCTATATTAATTAAATTTGCTTTTCAGTGGGCCATGATAGGCCATGCTTTTAATCCCAGTGCTTGGGAGACTGAGACAGGAGGATCACAGTTTCACAGCCAGCCTCAGCGACTTAGTGAGGCACTCTGCAATTTAGTAAGACCCTGATTCAAAAATAAAAACAGTAAAAAAATAGGGCTGGGGTGTAGCTCAGAGGCAGAATGCCTCTGAGTTCAATCCCCAGTACCGCAAAACAAAACAAAAAAACCCTGCTTTTGGTAAAGAATTATATTTGACTATCTTTGCTTAATTCCACATAAATGAATGTGAACTAAGTATTATCTATCATATTAAAAATATGTCTCTGAGGGAGAGAAATGTGACAATATTTTAAAGAAACATACTTTTTGGTATGATAAGAAATTACTGGCTTCTTGAAGTTAATTTTTCCTATTAATGCAATACAAATAGAAAAAAAGCATGCTTTGAACAAAAAATAATTTACAGTTTTCATAAATTTAAATTCAATTGTAAAAATTCATACATATTTTACAAATGACCAAACCAATGGGAAACTTTATGTGTCATATATTATTTACTACTGGAGGAACATTTACTATGGGAAACTTCAGTGAGGATTCCCTAAATTCCTCCCTCAATACTTGCCTTAAATAGAATGGAAGTAGTTCAGAATGAACTATTCAAGTAAAAAACTAGAAAATTTCAGTAACAAATATACATTATAATTATATTATTATTTGAAACAATGAACAATGAATAAACAAATTAAATAAATAAAAATTACCATTTTATTTTGTTAAAATAAACACATTGTAAGATAAAAATACAAAATTTTCACTGAATAGAACATTGATAAAATGTAGCATTGAAATTATTAATTTTATTGCTTTATGTTTCAGGGAATATTCATACATGTATGTGAAAAATGACATTTATTGAGTTGTTATATGCATGTATAAATATGCCACACTGAAACCCATTAGTCATTATAATTATTATGTTCCAATAAAGGATAAGAGAAATATGCCCTATACCATACTAGCAAAAAGAAAGACAGAAGTCAGTAAACTTCACTTTATATTGTTTTTCACCTTTTGAAAATGATTTCACAAATATTTTCTTGTTTAAACAGCAAAATAAACTTCATAAAATCTACACATTAGGAATTAGCTACAGTGTTGGGGAATTATAAGCAAATTTTGACTGATATGCATTCATTCTCTACACATCCATTTACTCACCAGTATAATGTATATTTATAGGATTCTGAAACAATCAAAATTCTAATGTGATTCACAGAGAAGGAGAAATCTTGATTGTACCACAGTGGGCATTGGCAAACATCACATTTTGCTAGTGAGCAATCAACCTCAGAAATTTCAATCACCAGCTCAGTGTCCTGCTTAGCAGGAAAGTCACTCTGACCATTGTTTTCATGTCAGAGAACAAGATGCCTTTCAAATACTTATACTATATTGGTTAATTCAGAGTGCTAGAACAGTGTGCTGGGGCTACTAAACAAGAAACTAAATCTCCCTCTCTTAACAATACTTAAACATTCTATATCTCAAATGTCTTTAATTATAAATATACCACCTACTTTCCCCCTGTATGTTCCACCACAAGCATGGAGTGGTCCCAAGCTAATGCTCAATGTTGCCCGTATACTTGTATATCTTCATAATTAGATAGCCTGGTCCTCATGTTCAAGATAGTTGCTTAGCATTCAGTTCAGTGTCTAACACATAGATACATACTAGATACTCTTTAGAAATATCTGCAATGAACTGAAAGTATAGTTTTTGCATGCAGCGGGTTATAGGGGATTGCTTCTTATGCTGTATGATGATTCCCTATATTTATGCCCATAAAAAAAAGCTGGAATAATATATATATAACATAATCCTGACTTTGATGCATTACTCTGAGAGTATAAAACAAAACAAAAAAACTCCTTCCAACAGTTAATACTTTAAACTTTGTCTAACGTCTTAGAAGCCACACTGCACATAAGGTGGTAGTGACAAATAACCCCAGGTCTCTGTGAACTGGAAACACCAGAGCTGAATGTGAGCTATTGACTTGGAGTGTAACATAAGAGCCTGGTGACGTTTTCCCCATTTTATACAGCAACTGAAGAGCAAACGATGAGTGGACTTTATCAAGAAAAATTGGCAAATAAAATGGCTAGTCACTGCTATTTATCTTGATTCTTGCTCCTTGCTCTTAATCGGAGCTCTTGTTTTGGAAGCAAAGTGTTTGCTTCTTTATAGAAAGAATAATGTGTCAACAATTCAATTTCATTTATTTTGATTATGAAATAAATGTTATCTCCTGTAATGGTTTGGATTTAGAATGTCCCTCCCTATCTCTCAGGGAAACAAGGTAGCAATGTTGGAAGACCGGCTTGGTTGTTCACAGTGAATTTATCTGGATGGTGGCCTGGATGGTGGGGTAGGGTGTGGCTGGAGAAGGTAGATCCCTGGGGGTGTGTCCTTGAGATTACATATGGTCTCTGATTTCCTTCTGCATTCTCTCTCTCTCTCTCTCTCTCTCTCTCTCTCTCTCGCTCGCTCGCTCGCTCGCTCGCTCTCTCTCTCTCTCTCTCTTGCTTCTGGCCTCTGTGATGAGAGGAATGTGAGGAGCAGAGCCCATGTGGTCTCCTCTCTGCCTCCTGCTGCTACCATGCTGTGAACTCCAGACTATAGCTAGCTTCACATGGACTGGACCCAAAAGTCTGCAAGGGAACCATGAGCAAATAATTCCTTCCTTTTCTAAGTTGTATTGTCAGGTTTTTTTAGATTATAGCAGTAAAAATGCTAAGACATTCCTTTTAAACGTTTTGTGATTTCATTCAATTAAGCTCTGGCACACTTGAATTTTAAAATCAAAGTTAGGGATAAGATTCTAAAGAATTGAATTATGTAATTTAAAATTGGATTTCTGGTAATTTACTCTTTTATTTATTTTTTCCTTTTTTGTGATACTGGGGATTGAACTCAGGGGTATTCTATCTCTGAGCTTTGTCCTCAGCCCTCTTTTGTTTATTTATTTTTATTTTGAAATAGGGTCTTGCTACATTGCTGAGGGTCTCACCTCACTAAGTTTCTGAGGATGGCCTGAAACCTGTGATTGTGTCTCAACCTACTAAGTACAGATATTATAGTTGTGAATTACCATGCCTGGCTTGGTAATTTTTTAAAAATAAATATACCATATTGTGCAAAATAATATGTCCAGTAGTTTTTACATTTATTACTTTATTAGATAAAAAAGATGAAGGACATTAGAAGTTACATCTAATATTATAATATTTTTGATACCATGAAAAGAAGATACTAATATTATAATGACAATCCTCATAGTGCTTAAAATAAATTTACTTACTTGATAAAATATATTTAAATAACTAAAAGAAATTCACTGGAGGCAAACTTAAAATTGAATAACTTTTACTGATTGTACTTTCAAAGTAGATTCATGCATTTTTACAAAATATATACAAAATAATGATTACTGCTAGAAAAACCAGTATGACAAATAAGATGAGATAGATCAAGTGTCAAAACCATATGAGCAAAGTTAAGTCCAAAAAGGTCAAATTAAAGGCTAAATAATAATTTTTCTTGGTAGAAGTAAGTCAGCATAAATTCCTATCTCTACCTTGAAGCAAGAAGAGATTTTGGCAAATATAAAAACTCAGAATTGCTGCTTTCTCAGATTCTAACAAGGTTTGGAATAGGCCCTGTGGGGAAGATTGATTCTCATATTCATATCCTCTCTCTCTCTCTCTCTCTCTCTCTCTCTCTCTCTCTCTCTCTCTCTCCCTCTCTCCCTCCCTCTCTCCCTCCCTCCACACTCCCCAGTGATTTTGATGCAAAGAGTCATTTGGAAACTTCTGATCAAGATACCTGAGAAAATGTTAAAATTTAAAATAAATTGCCTCAATAAAATATTCTTGTTATTTAATATCAAATGTATTTTTAAAATTGTACCAATGTGTAATGAAAGAAACCCATAGAAAATGCATTCACTGTCTGGGCATGGTGGAGCACACTTTTAATCCTAGTACTTGGGAAGCTGAGACAGCAGAATAGGATTGTGGGTTCTGGGCCCATGAGATCTGTTACAAAATAATGAATAAAAAAAGGCTGATGGAATCCCCCTTGGATTATTCCCCACAACCATAAAATAAAACAAACAAATATCCACATAGCAAAGGTTACTTATATGAACTCATATTAAGATTTTTGGAGACACTCTCCATAAAATACAGGAAAAATTTCTCATTGAATGCAAATTTAAAAGATTTTTTTTTTTTACTGAGTAATATGTCCAGTGACCAAAGCATGATAAATGTTTGTACTTTTCTAAACTTAAAAGAAGCAGCAACAAAATTAAACTGATTTAAATGTGACAAATGGCAAAAGGTAGATAATAATTTAGACATTTAGCAATGTTTTCTGATTTTACTGGGACTATAAAATATAACAATATTAAATGTAAAATATGAAAAACTATTATAAACTCTGGCACTCTCAAAATAATGTGGTGTTTTTATAAGTTTACACCAATATTGGCCAACAGAAACATGAACTGAATGTATAGTAGATGCGTGTTTGTGTTAATATATTCAAATGTTCTTTTCTCTTATAGTGAAATATAAATAGTAATTTGAACCCTTTAAAAATTCCACGTACAAAAAAGAATCAATGCGATATCTCAGTTAACACAATATGCTTTCAGGCACTTGAGACTTTCTCCCAGAGGTACTTAAATTTTTCTGTTTGAACCTCTGTGGTATATTTCTGATGCATCATTACAGAGAGTAAAATCAAAATAAAAGAAAAAATTGGAGCATCAAAATGTGAGTTCTCTAATTCCATCAATATCATGTAATACATTAGAAACATACTTATCTGGGACATTTATTGTAAGACTCAGCTAAATGTTGATAACCCTCATCTAGGTGATGTTGCTAATATTTAAAAACTATCAGCTTATTTTCAATTTCAAATTTCATGAATTCAGACTCAGAGGATATTGTAGTATCACTATTCAAGCTATTAATTGATTTTAATTAAATGAAAGTCTTCCAGTGAATAAGGACTAATTTTAGCCCAACCTAAATTTAAAAAGTATTGCCCATAAATTATTAATATTTCCAGATTCAATTAAATAGGTCTCCATATATACATATGTAAACATATATATACTATACATATATATATAATATACTTTATATATTTTTAATATACACAAAATATGTAATATATATTATGTAAAATACATATATAGTTATATATTATATATTATGTATTTTGTTCACAAAGAAATAAAAAAGGAAATTCAGTTAAGTATTATGTGGCAACATTTTTCATTTTGTTCTGCTCTTTTCTGTTGTTATGGCTTGTTCTGTCTTTTTACCAGTATTTGAAACCCAAGAAAATATACCATGGGTGTATTTCTAGGACTACCTTCAGACTTACCAAAATAGCAGCCTTGCCCCTTTCCTTTGGCTTATCTGGTCTGACTACCTAATGTTGTAGTATAAACCCCTCCAAAACATAGACTTTAAAAAGTATACTTTACCTACATTCTTGCTTATATGCATGCATAAAAAACTTATCTATTAAAATAAGCTAGAAGAAGCCAGGAGTGGTGGCTCACACCTGTAACCTAATACTTGTATTAGGTTACAGGTTGACACAAGAGGATTGCAGGTTCAAGTCCAGCCTAAGAAGATTAGTAAGACCCTGTTTCAAAAAATAGAATAAAATAAAAAAAAGCTCTGGTGTTGTGGCTTCAAGGTAGAATCTCCCAGGGTTCAATCCCCGTAGTGATAAATAAAGCAATAAATCAATATAAAAATAAAATAAACTGAAATAGAAAAGCTGACATAACATCACAGCAACACTGTTTATCATTAAAAGTTGCTGGATTTGGAGGCATCATATTTTACAGAAAACACTCTGTAAAAATGTATTCCTATCATGGGTCATGTTCCGGGTCCAGGTATTCCAAGTGAAACAGCTCTGAAGAGTCTATGGAAAAGAGTGAAGATTCAGAATATATTGCACTAATGTGCTAAAGATATAAAGTCATGCCTCAGAATCATCAATACAACTTCAGAATAATGTTGACCATTTAACAAAAGAAGCTAAGCAAATGGTGGGCAAAGGGTAGAGGGTGATTGGCTTTATCTACAATAATTTCTTTTTAGTCTTTCCATAGGCCAAGACTGAAAGCTGAAAAATTGTTAATAGCTCTACTTTCTGAGAGGTGGTGTTGGATCTTTATTATGTTTAATAATTTATGTCTATTTGAAATATTTTTATAATTAAAAATTGAACCAAGCATAGTAAGGAATACCAAAATATTTCAAATACCCATTGTGAAAGCAGCAATGTTAGAGAAATCCCCATGACTTGCTGGTCAAGATCTTGATTACCAAATTATCTTTCAAATCAGCAAGTTTTTGATAGGAGCACATCATTAACACAATTAAAATATCTAGAAACAAATGAATTATTTTTGTCATTCTATTAACTAGAAATAGTAGTTCATTTATTTGATTGATAGCTTGGTGGTAAAACATGATAATGAGGAAATAAAACCAAATTCACTGAAATAGTTCCATCATCCTGATTAACCTGGTTTAAAAATATCATATTGATACTATGGGATGAAAAAGAATTTTGTTTTCTTGTTTCAATCATACTGTTGGCTCAATATGGTTTTAAAATTTTTCTGGTGCCACAGGTTATAAAACAAATGCCATGCAAAAACAAGGAATGAGAAGCATGATTTGCATTATTCAAATGCCAAGTATGTGTCTACCTCAGGACCTTCATATATACTGTGCTTGCTCTCTGGGGTGCTGTTTTAGAGTTTTCAAATGGTTTGTTTCCTATCATATATGAGGCTTATGGACCACTCTATCAGAAAAGTCTCTTACTCGTGTATGCAAAATCCTCTTCTTTTTCTAGCCACTCCCTATAATCTATTGTTCTGTTTCATTCTCTTTCTAGCATTGATTATCAGATTTTTTCTATAGTCCCTTTTACTCCATATATTAAAAAATAATAAAATTTATGTTTCTTGTTTCATAATGTGTTCAATATTCTAGAAATATGTGTGAGGTAGTAGTTGTTAAAAATATGTTCCATAATATAAACACTAAAGCTTAAGCATGATACTGCTTTTAGAAAGGAAGTAGCATAGCAAAAACAAACAAACAAAAAATAGCAGAAATCTGAGCCTCATGATGCATGCCTATAATCTCAGTACTTGGGAGGCTGGGATAGGAAGATTGCAGGTTTAAGGCACATTAACTGAGATAGACCCTGTTTCAAAATAAAATAGAGTCAGGGGTGTCTTACTGAGGTAGAACAACCTTGCATTCAATCTTGCATAAACCTCCTACACACACACACACACACACACACACACACACACACACACACACACCAAACACAAAAGTGTAAGAATGATCTTGGGGAATAAATTAGTGAAAATTTATTTCTTGGCTTCATGACAATGTTTGGGCATCTGTATCATTCATGATGATAACACATATCCAAGCCAGAAAAGCTTGTGAGAAGAGCATGAACACCATTTTGTACTGCATCTGGTTAGAAGTATAAACAGAGGATTTATATATCAGGAAAATAATTAGGAGCTTTTAAAACAATATATTTGCAATTATTGGAAGCCAATTAACAGTATAAGTAAAGTGTTGGAGATTCTCATTGATACTAGGTAGTGTAAAGTATGGGGGTAAATGAGAGTACACGGAGGAGTAAGAAGATGAAAAGGTCAAGGACAGAGCTTTGAGGTATAGGAGAAAAATGAATGACGCAAACAAATTGAGAAGCAAAGAAATGGCATTCTAATCATCAAAGAGAATGGTGGGTGGAGAATAGCAATGGTGGTGTAATCTGGGTGGTATATGCAAAAAAAAAAAAAAATAGGATAATTACTGAAGACATGGGCACAGAGTCCACACGGTCCTGTCTCAGTTAAATCCAGGTGAAGGAGAGGGAGAGGCAAAAGACTGGCCCAAGCTCTCTGAGGAGAGATGACTGAGTCTTTGTTCTAACAAGAACAATAAATTCTGAAGGAAGAATAATTTCTTGAAAACAAATGCCAATAATAACTAATAAACTAGAAACCTTCTGAAAGTTATATTTTATTTGCCTGCAGTTAAGCCAACTTAAAATCCAGTCTTGTAGAAAATATAAAACAAGAGCATATAAAATATACAGAAATTATAAGTCAGCAGAACATCTTCTTCAATCAACTGTTGACCCCAGAGTTAAGACTGTTTTCCAGGAAAGCACCACTCACCAGCTCAGGCAATGCTAGTAAAGTACGCTTTTTTTCTAAAATCTTAGGTGAACTAAGTTAATGGACATATTCAGCCTGATACCACTAGAGCATAAAGGTTTAATAATTTCTTGAGCCAATATAAACACATCCAAAGAGAAGCTGAGATTTGAAATGAAAGTGTGAATCACTCACCTCAATCATCTGAATATATCAGAGAAAAGTGGCCCTTGAAGGAAGAATAAGAAGCTACATACAAATCAGAATTTCAGATTTAGAAAATGCATTTGAATTGTGTACATCAGTGTTAATTTTCTTCTCAGTTGCTGCTGCAGTGATATCAAAGGTCTCGTAAAAACGCAGCAGAAGAATGTACTGCCACAGATTGTGATGCTCTATCCTTCCTCAGTATGGCTGGGAGTGCTACAATTCCCTAAAAACTGGTAAGGGAAATATGTAGAAATGATATAAGCTAAACAATGAGCTCAAAATAAAATCTATTGCTCAATTCTTATAATGCTGATTTAACATCTAAAGATGATTATATTTGCCCCCCCCCTCGATTTTTAATCGAGGCTAGTACAACCTCAAAAAATATAGAGGCCACCTGAGTATTTTATTTAAAACCCAGAATCATTTAATTCTGAAGCAATGGTTATATAATTAAACTGTGAGCTTTTTTCAATTATTGACAAATACATGGAAAAATAACCTGTAATGTAGTACCCTTTCTGAATATTATTAATATTAAATTAGAAATCACAGAGCCCAATGACTATTAACCTGCAACAGAACTGAAAAAGAATCAAAATACTGTTCCAGTCCTCTATTCTTTACCAAAAACTTGGAAAATCAGAATATTATTAACTGACTCTGCAAACTGAAAACACAAGCTGGACATTTCTTTGAAGTATTTTTCATCCCCACGAGTAACATTTTAAAGTACTGTAGGCTGTCTTTTCAAACACACTTTAAATATACAGGTCTTCATTTCACCTGCTCTTAGAATTTGGATTTATTCCTCCTTATTAAAAACCAAAGAGAAATCTTTTTTTTTTCCCCTCTGAGTCCTGTGCCTTTGCTGAGAGTTTCCTTATAAAATAAATTGCTGGCTAATATGTCCCTTTATTGACAAAATTGATAATTTTAACAAAACATGACACCTAATTTGGAAAATACCAGATTGGATTTCTCACTCTATCACTCTTTTACTTCAGTAACGACTACGTCCCATCCTGGATCTTAATATAAATTGGAGGAACCATGAAACAACTATAAAATCCTCAAGGAAAAATACTCAATACTGAAACTTATGTTGAGACATAAATTGTAGGAAACCATTCACAAGAAAAGAAAATACTGGCAGCCACATTAAATGGTCTACTCTAAGCACTTCTCTCCCTGTGTTTTTTATTTTTATTTTTATTTTTTGCTCAATTAAAAGAGGATTATTCCACTCTATGGGGTATTTGGGATTAAAGTTGTTTGATAAATTCAGTTACATGGAGGACACCACGAGTGGTAATCATATGAAGCTTTTAACAGTGTGGAAGATTAAACATTGACACCTTTGAAATACTCCTGGAGACTCCAATTTAATTGTAGTGACAACTGACCTCGACTTCGCAAGAACACAAAGATCTGAGAAATGTCCAGGAAAGAGGAGAAAGTGGCATATCATAGAAAAATGCTGTGTTAAAATCAATCAGTGAGCTTCAAACACAAAGACACACATCGCAAATCCTATCCTGAAGGTAGAGTGCAGCTGTTTTCAACAGTTGACAATGGGAGAGTTCTGCAGCCACAGAGAATTCAAAATATTTTTAAAATTTCAAGTGGCTCCATTGCTTTCAATAAATGGGGAAGTTTTGCAAATTAATCTACGATTACTAACATTTAAATTTCATATAGTATTTTGACTGTAGTGCACATTTCCATGAAATGTTGGCAGGGTGGTTTAACATATTTTCATCTCTCTGGAGACTGCTATGGCTGAAAACACATTAGAGATCATTGAGCTGCTTGTTTTACAGATGAAGGATCAGGAAATGATGTTTATATTTTTTATTAATATGAAGATGACAGAAATGTAGTCATTAGCTCTAAAGCGTGTTCTTTCAGTGCTTTCTTTCCCCCCATTATTGAGTCTCTTAGGAGATGTGTACATTTAAAAACTTTAGAATCAGTGGTTGCCAATTTCAGAATACTTTCAAAATTAAGAAAAACTAGTAAAATTATTATTTGGATTAAGTGACTTACTTACTTTATTTATTTATTTATTTATTTATTTATTTATTTATTTATTTATTTATTTATACTAGGAATTGAATCAAAAGGTATTTTACCTTTGAGTTATAACCCTAGCCCTCTTTTATTGTTATTTTGAAACAGATTCTCCTAAGATACTGTGTTCTGGTCTAAAACCCAGGAATCTCCTGTCTCAACCTCCCATGTACTGGGATTACAGGCATGTGCCAACACACCAAGAATGAGTTAAGTATTTTTAGATGAGAGCATATGGAGACATCAGTGTGTCCCCACTTATAAGCTTTCTCACTCCCTTGCTGTGGGTTTAACATGATTGAGTTCACCGTCTCTTTTTCATGTGTGTACAGTTCTGTCACACAATGTCCATGTATCCATCTTTTTGAATGTCTATTGGATGTTTCCTTAAATATCTATAAGCATCAAATTTAAAATACAACCATCTTAAAGAGGGAAGTACTCAGGTGAGAAGAATATTTTTTCAAATTTCTCTTTTTCTGAAACATATTTTGTGAATTGGTCTGTTATTTTTACTTGTTTTTCTAAAATTCTAACCTCTCTTTTTTATTGTTTCTGTCTTTTTTCCCATATATAAGAGGGGAGTAGAGACATAATAGCTTACTCTTCTTTGCATGTTACAAATGTTTTTCATTGCACTTTTTTTTACATATATTTCCCATGAGGTCAATTTAAGACTACTCCATTTCACTGAATTTCAAGACAAAAACTTATTTTGCTGAATGAAATAATGTGCATACATTGGCGATGGCCCAGTGGAATCTCTCATAGCAATGCTATGTTTATTTTTTCTTGATAAAATATAAAATTGATGATGATCCATAATAGGAAAGAGAAGCCAGCATATAATACTATAGACTAGCTTCTATTTGATACAGTAATACTAGTGTTGTGCCACATGCTATGGTTTGAATGTTGGTCCTCTCCAAAACTCATGTTGAAATTTTATTGCCTTTGTGACAGTACAGTCTCTTATCACATCACAAAATTCTAGTCAACACCAGATCATATATATGATGGTGGTTCCATAAAATCTTACCACCTACTGACACAGCTGTCTTGATTTGTGCAAGGACACTCTATGGTGTTTTCACAATGATGAAGTCTATCTAAAGATCCATTTCTCAGAGGGCATTCCTCTGTAGCATACATGACTATATGAGAAGGTAGGGCCATTGATAGGTGATTGGGCCATAGGTTTCTGCCCTCATATATAGATTAATGGCCTTGTAGTAGAAATGAGGTGCAATTTAAATTGCAAAATCAAAGCAGATCCTTAAATTTGGAAATGTGAATATTTACCTGGAGACTTGGTGAAAAGAGGCCTCATCCTCTGTCTAATGCTACTTAGCCAGGTTACTTACTAATACATATTTACCCAGGTTGTTCTCAACAAACCACAAAAAATTAAGTTTTGCCCCCCTCTGCTCTCTCTTTCTTACACTATCACCTTTGTTAATGGATAGCACACCAAGAAGACCCTCACCAGATGGCAGAACCTTGATCTTGGACTTCCCAGTCACCAGAATTATGAGCCAACAAATTTCTCAATAATATTGAAGTTGCCCAGTGTGTGATATTCTGTTAAAGCAGTACAAAGTGGACTAAGATACCATATTAACTTTCTTTCTAATATATAGTATTTGTTACAAACAGAAAAGCAAGTAAGAAGGAAAAATCTGATAGACAATAAGGAAAATGGGGGAAGTTAAAAAAATGAGAAATAAAGAAAAGATTGCGAGAAAGAAATACTAGTATTTGTGAACTTACTGGAATATACTTAGGTTTATCTATACACCTACTGAAATGGGATGTATTCTGAGATCCAGAGGAAGCCTGGGAAATTCTTTCATTTATATTGCAGAGCTATTGCCTCTTATAAAATCAATTTCTTCATTTTGGTCAGAGCATCAAGCTGAAGGATTTGTATTTTGAAATGACCACTGATGTTGGGTTGAATTTGACTTTAAGAAATCAGAAATGCCCTAGGCATAAATCTTGCCTCAAATAAGAGACTTTTTGGATTTCAGCAAATTGTATTGACGTTTAGATTATGATTATTGGCTGTAAGTTTATCAGAATCTCATTTCCAGTCATAAATAAAATATAATAATTATAACGGAAATTACTTGTGTTACACGTTAATCAACTGGGGATGCAGATTATTCCTTTTGTATTCCTCTGTTACCACAATTTCCAAGTTCTTGTACACATATGACTGTCATATATCGTGTCTCTTGCGATTAGTTTTGAGTCTTTCGCTTAGTTTTCAATTGCTCAGGATCACATATATATAGCTTTTAAGCTGATCATTGACCTGCTATTGACTACTTTTTGAAAATAATATCTGGTATATAGATTTTCAAGTAATTGCTTTGGGCTTCTGAGGCAAAATAGCTAAATAAAATGTCTGGATACTCCTTGAAATTAGTAAGTCAAAAATCAAGTAACATCCCAAATTAACAGATAGAAAATGATACATTTAAAATAATGTGTGTGTGTATTTGTGCATACCTGTTACTAGTGATTGAACCTAGAAGCATTCTTACATTGAGTTGTACTACTAGCCCTTTTAGTATTTTTTTTTTTATATTTGAAACAAGGTCTCAATAAGTTGCCAAACCTATCCTACAACTTGTGAACCTCCCAGAAAATGACACATTTGCATTTAAAGTAGACCTAAAATAATAGGAGACACATATAGAATAACTACAATAAAGTTGTATACTCTCATTTTTTACTGGAAAATACAGGATGGATATATTTGTACTTTCAAAATTAGGTAGAATAATCAATGACCTTATGATAAGAATATACAATATGAAGAATGTTCAATATAAATATCAGATAGTATTGATGCAATGGATTTTTAGATCATGGAAGTTGTTAATTTCTTGTTATTTCATGTATAATTTCTATAGTAAAAAATCTGAAGACTACAATTACTTGAGCACTAAAATGGTAGAGCCATACTTGTTCTACAATTAAACACTTTAGGGGATATATATATATATATATATATATATATACATATATATATACATATGTATACATATATGTATATATATATATAGTACTAATATTTTACCTTTGGAAAAATAAGACAAAATATTATCTCATAATAATAATTAACTAATAAGTATTTTTATTATTAGTTAAGCAATACTGTGTGTTGATCTTCACTAACTTATACAGAGGATCATGAACCTATGCAGATTCATCTTCTCAGGAATGAGAAATTGTGTGATGGAGACTAAACTGAAGAAATCATTGAGTATATCCTGCAAAGAGGATATGATTACTAATTTTTCATTTCCCTAGGTATTTTTTTGTGCATGTGTGTGGTACTAGGGGACATTCTAAGGGACATTCTACTTTTAAGCTACACTCCCAGGCCTATTTATGTATGTATTTATGTATGTATGTATGTTTGTATGTATGTATGTATGTATGTATTTATTAACAGTGTATCTCTAAGTTTCTGAGGGCCTCTCTAAATGGCTGAGGCTTGCCTGGATCCTGTGATTCTCCTGTCTCAGTCACACAAGTACTTGTATTATGGGGGTACAATACTGTGCCAGATAATAGGTGCATCTTGATCATGACTTAGGATGTTGTGATCCCAGATGAAAATATTCATAGACAATAAATGTCCTATTAACTGTTTGGGTCCTTGGACCTCATTAAATGGAAGTGTCACTAAATCCTGGAGCACTTTATAAAATCAGAATATGGCTAAAGATAGGTCTTAAGAAGGTTAGGTCATGAAACAAATTTGAAGCAAAAGAACTTTAGAATTCAATTTTCAGTCTTAACTTTTCACATGAAAAGAAAGTTATATGATTTTTTCACGATACATGGTAGGACAGTCCAAACAAAACTATCCTATTTCGGCATCTGAGGACTGTGATCTTTCTAATGTAAAATTTCTATGTGTTAATGACAATTTAAGATAAACTCACAATGAGGCCAACCTACTTTTTCATTAATATTAAATTTGTGACTATGTCATTATTACAGATAGGAATAATAGTATAATTTCAAAATATCTAATATATCTTTTTTTCAATATTCCAGGTGAAATAGGAAATAATCTTTTATCAATGATTAAAAACATGGG
>PVLC010001053.1:15060-37546 GCA_004027655.1 Graphiurus murinus
CGCACGCTTGTAATCCCAGCATTCGGGAGGCTGAGACCAGAGGATCCGGGTTCGCGGCCAGCCTCAGCTACCTAGTGAGGCACTCCGCAACTTAGTGAGACTCGGTTTCAAAATAAAGAATAAAAAAATAGGGCTGGGGGTATAGCTCGGAGGTAGAATGCCCCTGAGTTCAATCCCCAGTACCAAAAAAAAAAAAAAATGGGCATAATTTAAGATTTTGTGAACTTACATTTGAGTATTATATAATATATACATTTATTACATATTGTTATTAACACATCCCATTATAGACTTTTTAAAATAATTTATATATTTGCATTTGTATATAGTACTTGTTAAACAATCACCCTTTTTTGTGGTGAGATGGTTTGGAATTTAAAGATTTTACAAAAATTGATTTTGATTATATTGAGATATTCTAGTTAAAAATATGAAAAGCAAACTATAATACATTGTGTTTTCTTATATATTTGTCTGATTTATGTTTAGCAATTGGAATGGCAATAAAATATAAAACAAAAATATGTAAATCTCATAATGAAATAGCATATTTTGTTATTCCTTTAATCTCTACTTTTAAAACAAAAATACCTTAGTAGGCATTAAAATAAATGAATATTTAAAAATAGATCCCCAAATATATAAACAGGACCATGTTGCAAAAGCAAGGACAAATACTGTAATTAAAGATTAAGAATTCATATGTGTATAGATCAAAGCTTTCTCAATCACATGCATGAGTATTTCATATACCACTATAGCTTTACAAATCTCTTAAATTTACATTTCCATCATATATTTTCCTTCTATAAGTAGTATGCATATTAAAAGAATAATAAGTATTTTTACATATTAAAATGTAGGATGAAGGCATTAAGCTTTACCAACTTTTTATATAAATTTATTTTATAATTGATGTTATTTCATGGACAAAAAAGATTATTGAAAACAATAACTGTATGGATTACCAGTTTTTCAATATGATTTCTTAGTCAGCAAAAATTGAGTTATGTATCTTTGTAAAAACTATTTTCTATGTCAAATAGTGCCAAATCTGTAAAATTCCAACTTGTTTGAATGGTGCTAGGTCTTGACCAGAAAGAATTACGGAATCTTGTTCCTCTACTTTTAACATTGAAGTTGACATTCATTATCCCTTGCAATCCCCACTCCAATAAAATTATGTTACAGAATTCGATGAAAGAGAGTACATAGGCACTGGCTGTACTTAAAGTTGCACCCCCCCCAAAAAAAAAGGAGTATATAAACTTAGACTTCAAAATATCTCTGTAATACAGAGATTGAAGACTTCTTTACAAAGCAATTCTTGAGTTTAAGCTATGTTTTACACTTATATAAACCTTGGCATATTGTACTTGTCAGAAAAACTTCATAACCTAACAATAACCTTTTGCTATCTTTTATGTAGTGTTGTCCAGACAAATTGTCACGCTGTTCAGCTGAACAAGATTGATGACACAGCAAGCTGCCAATGCAGAGCTTAGGAGAATATACCCCTTCAGTGAACTTCAGGGCACTCCAAATCACTTGCCTGTGCTGGGATGGCAGTAGTGCCTGGAGGATTTTGATTTACAGGCTGTGAAATGCCAAAAATACAACTCAAACATGAAGGAGTTCATCTAAAAAAACAGAGCAATAAACCTTTTCTTCCAAATATAGTTCATGAGGCTATTTGTTGGGTGGGAAAAGAAAGTTGTTTTTAAAAATTCAGAAGAAAATGAGGAGTGCGGCAGCCTTTTCAAAAAACAAAAATAAAAAGTATGTTTACAAAAGCTCTGGTTAAATGGAAATGTACTGTGGATTTTTAAATTCGAGAATATTACATTTGTCACCAAAGTGATCATGGTTTTTAGTAACTGTTTTAATAAACCAGCTTCATATATCTGTAAATTTCAGGCAAAACAAAACAAAAGCCTCCACTATGCTGTTCTCTCTTATAATGCCATGATATTGAGTTTTATTTAAACTTGTTTATTAAAAATGGAATGTCAATCACTTAATAGTCTAAAGTACCATAGTCATTAACCAAAGGTTTATTCTCTGACATTTCAAGTCTACCTATACATGGAGAAGATGTAGTATGCTTTACCTCTACTGTGGTTTGTTTTTGGAGCACACAATTTGAAATCTTCCACACTTCTTTTTATTTGGTCAAAATTTTGAAGATTGAGAAATAATGGCATAATCTCTTATTCCTTCTACTTATAATCAGCTTTAGTTGCTTTCCTAAAGAAGGTAAAGAAGCGGGTGATGAAGGACAAAAATCAGGCAGTGGAGAGCAGTAAGATTTGCCTGCACATTTAAAACTTAGTAGCGGCCTAGCACAGTGTGCTGTGTAGTCAAGATATTAGCCAATGCAGAGTTTATCATGTGAAAAGAGCCTATCAGTTGGAAAAGATAAATCAATAGAGTAGAAAATGTTTACTTCTGAACAATTATATAAGATTCTTGTCCAAGGAGCAGTTAAGGGTAATGTCTCATTGTCATGATAGTCAAAGGGGATGGGGGGGAAGGAGAAGAGGAGAGTGAAAAGAAAGCTTGACAGATGAAAAAGACCAAATCATATGTCCATAAATGAAGGTATCACTACTCATCTTCCTTACATGTACAAGGAAGTGATAAGGGGGATATTGGGGTACAGTTAAGAGGAAAACACATCGAGAGATGTTATGTGCACGTATGAATGCATCCCTTTGCGTATCACTTAGATGTATAATTATATTCCACCAAGACAATTCTGAGAAGAAGAATAGTATCTTAATTTGGAATGCTACAACAAATTGCTGTAAGACTGGATGGCTTAAATAGGATGCTCATTCTCACACAGTTCTGGAGGCTGAGAAATCCAAAGTCGGTGTCAGCAGAACCCTGCTGGCTATCAGCGCACCTCTTTATTTGTAGATAGCCATCTTTTCCTGTTTCCTCACTTGACTGAAAAGGCAGCAAAGGGAAAGCTGCTATCTGTGTCTCTCCATATACGGCACTCATCCCATCAGGAGGGCTCCCATCTTGTGAACTAAACATCCCCCAAGATCTTACTTCCAAATACCACCACATTGGAGATTTAGGCTTCCAAATAAATGTTGGAGGAACACAAACATTCAGTCAGTATCAAGCATATACATGCATATGATGTTAACAATCAGGCACAACTTTGTACTGTCCCCTACATCATGGCCTCTATTCTTTTTCTTTGTAGTTAATAACTAATATTTGGCATCTATGCAACTTATTATGTTCTCTTTATTACTTTGAACTTCTTCAAAACAGCAGAGTTGAAAGTGCACTTAAAATCTTTCTCACTGAGTAATCAAAGCACCCTGTGATTAACTGAGACATAATATAATTTAGTGGTAGTGTGCAGAATTTCATTAAGATAACTCATTAGAAACATAACACAGACATAGCCCTGGAGGTTATACAAATAGAGTCTACTGAGATGCATGGCTAGAATACCAACATGTATTCCAGTGTGAAGAGTGTAGTGGCCACAATAATCTCATCTACATCTGGCTATTAGAATATTTAAACTAATAAAGAATTAATTGTTTTAAATGAATATATATATATGTATATATATATATATATATATATATATACACATACTTTGAAGTAAAAACCAATATATCAGGGTATTTTGGAACCATGATTTCATACTTTGTAAAAGGAAAATGAAAAGGATGAAGGAGGGGGATATTAATGAGAAACTAAAAGAATAAAGGAAAATACTACTTGCATTTAAAAGAATGATATGCAATGTCACAGAAAAAAATGTAATTCATAATTAATAATGAGTTGTGAAATCAACTTCAGGAAAATTTCAATATTCACCAAACATTGTATTAATAGCACTGTACTTGAATTATTCTGTACATGTCATTTCCTCATACTAGAATATGAATTTCCTAAGAAGAATTGTTATAGTTAGATATGAAATGTCCCCTAAAGAATCCGTTTATTAGTGTTCAGGGTTGATAATGGTGGATGTTGGAATCCTAGTAGTAGATGAATCTATTATACTACCTTTCTCTGCATGTGGCTGGAGGAGGTGGGTCCCTGAGAGAGCAGCCTTGGGAATTATATATAGTTCCTCCCCCCTGTTCTCTCTCTCTCTCTCTCTTGCTTCTGGCCTCCATGATGTGAAGAGCGCAGCCCATGTGCTCTCCCTCTCTCCACCTCCGGCCACCATGTCCAGATCCACAGTCCCTAGCCTCATATGGTTGAAACCTGAAACTGAAAAATGTAAGTCTTCTTCCCTCTAAGTTACGTGGTGGTCAGGTCTTTAGATTATGGCTATAAGAATGCTGACTGGAACATGAATTTTGTATTTAATTATTAGTACCAACCACTGTCCTTTCTCCAAATTGGAGTCAGTTAATATATATTAATTAAATGATTAAACAGTTGAAAGGTTAGATGCATGTTTCCTTTTTCATGGCTCAGCCTAGATGAATGATTTGCATCAACCTATACTTCAAGATTGATTTGAAACTATTTTAATCAAGAATTATCATACAACTTTGGAGTCAGTGCTACAAGTTTAAAGTTTAATTTTAAGAAGAGAAACAGAAAGGATTCTAAGGACAAGGCTTTCCTAGTTTTTAAGGCTAGTTGTCTGCATGTCACTACCTATTTTTACAAGTTGCACAAGCCTATTCTATGAAATGGAATTATGATAAGGAAAGTATCTACAATCTGTCACCATAACAAAGTGAACCCTACATTCGGGAAAGTTACATTATCACAACTAGGTATTCTTAACCACATATGGGCAAGGAAATAAATACAACTAAAAGAGAGTACAGGGTTTGCAAATAAGAACTTGGAGATGAGGTGCTAAACACAGTTGAAAAAATATTAAATAAACATCAGAATGACTATTAGTCCCTCTCCTAGAAGCTGTCAGTGTGTTTAACTCTAATTTTTTGGCAGGAAATATACTCAATATCTTACAAATGCAATTCCACCTAACCTTAAAATAACTATCTAAAAAAAATTTATATATATATATATATGTTTGTATCTATTTTAATTAGTATTTGAGATCCTAATACCCATTTGGAGAACTGAAAAAAGAGAGGGCAGATGGATCCAATAGACTTCTAGTCCCTCCTAGTAATTGTTTCTGGAGTGACCACATAACCTAATCCCGGCCAATAATTCCCAAAGACAATTTTGCTAGATTTCTTGGATAATGCATTTTTATTTTTAGAGGAAGCTTATATGAATATAATTTTTCTTTCCTATTGGACAAAACTAAAGAAGCAGTTGGTCCTGGAGATTTCTGGCAGGCAGCTTATGTCCACGAGGGGAGCCAGACTGTGTGGACACTACCAGCATATGGAAGGATATGCAGACAGGACAATAGGGAGAAATGGAGCCAGAAATCAGCAGATTTACTCTGCCCACAGGTCTGAAGCATCCCTGTATTTGCTCTTTTGTGAGGTAATAAAAGTTCTTATTGTGAAAGCCTTTATCAATGGGCTTTTCAATAATAAGTAGCTGAAAGCATGCTCACAAAAAAATAATTCTAATTTTATACATGAACACAGAAAATTAAAATGGGGAGTAAATTGCCCATGATCATAATGTCAGTAACCAGTGAGTCGGTTATCTTGAATTCCATCCTCCGTGACTCACTACCCTTAACTCCGTCTAAAAAGATTGAAAAAGAGTCTAAAATACAGTACCAAGAAGTGTTCATTTATTATGAGTCAGGGCTTTGCTTGGCTTTTGAGTGAAAACTTCCTGACAAAAAGCTCCCTTACATTGCTGGTTTCTTTCAGGCAGCCTTGTGAGCTAAAAATATAAGAAAGACTGCTATATATTCCTGAATATAGTGCAAGGACTTTTTGAAAAAAGTAGGTCCTGACCTATTGTAATTCTTTGTCAATCATAAATTTACATTTATGATTTAATGAAGGATATTATCAAGTAACTGTTTAATTCAGAATATGCCAAGTAAAATAAAACCAAAAGTAGTTTTTTGTTTGATTCTTTATCTTACTGAATACAGCATAGTAACCTGGTTAAACTGAAATTTGTATTTGTCTTTATGAGATTTCTTGAAATTTTTGCTTTTTTTTAAAACCATATATATATGTGTATATATATATATATATATATATATACACACACATACATATGTCAAGCATATATACACACACACATATATATATATTTGCTTTGTTTTTTAAACATATATGTATACATATACATATATATGTCTAGCAGCCACATGACAAATGGTAACTGATTTAGAGTAATTGCTATAAGAAAACTTGGAAATTTCATGTATTTTCTACCCAGTTTTCTCCATGCTAACAGTTAAAATATATCTATTTAAATAATGCTCATCCTCTTTTGAAATATCAGCAAATGAAATACCCAGAAAACTAGTGGCTTAACAATAGTTGTATTCTGACTTAGCTCCTATATTTTATGCTATCATTTGGTACGGATGCTATTTAGACAGAAACATGTTAAAATTTTAAACCCCAGGGTTTCTTATTATAATTTGATTTCTATTTTTAAAATTATAGAGATTTTGTCTAAAACTATAACAAGAATACCACTTTGTCTAGCATTATTTTATGCCCACATTATTATTATAAAATTTCCCTAAAGTAGAGAAATGATCAATTGTTCTTAGTCTGATCTTATGTACATAGGCCAATAAAACTCTACTGCTTGCAAAATGCTTTGTATTATTTTACTTTCATTTAAAAGACTTTAGTCACAGTTCTTGTTACCAGTTTCATCAAGATGTTTGGGAAGCTCCCAACTGTGTCCAGAAACAGAATATTCACTTGTTTAAAGCATCTCATGTGGTATAAAAATAAAAAATAAAAAACAAATAAATAAATAAATATTAGCCTTGAATAGTGTGTGTGTGTGACAATTTGACAAGCTTTAAAAATTAAAGCAAAAACTAATTACATTTTTAAAAAATCTGTGACAAAAATTCAAAAGAAAGTGGACTTTGTTAAAATCCTTGGGAAAATTATTTGTATTTATTAAATGGTTTCTCTTTGGAAAGTAGATGCAAAGAATCTTGGTGAATTATAGAAAATAGAAGAACAACACCATTGAGAAACTGTTAGTGTAAACAAAAAGGGAATTGCAATCATTTATAGGAATATATTCCAAAAACATATATAGAGAGTCAAAATGGATGAGCTCCTTTTGAAACTCTTGGGTCTATGCTATGGAACCAATTCTAAGGAACAAAACCGAAAGATATTCAGCCTTTAGCAATTAAAGAATCATCACATAAGTGCAAAAATGAATAAAACCGTTTTTATGAAAAAAATCATTTAAATATTTAAATACTATCTGAGTCTCTAAAAATCATTATAGCCTAGCTAATAGATTACTTTTGAGGTTTTTCTGAATTAACAATCCTGAAGTTTAAAAATTTCTTTTCTCTCCTCTCTCTCTCTCTCTTTCTTTTCTTGGTAGTAGGGATTGAATCCAGAGACATACTACCCCATAGCTAGAACTTGCACCCACAGTATTATTTTATTTATTTATTTATTTATTTATTTATTTATTTATTTATTTATTTATTTATTATTTTTCAGACAGGGTCTTGCTAAGCTGCTCAGTATCTCACTAAGTTGCTGAGGCTGGCCTCAAACATGCAATCCTCCAGCCTCAGTCTACCAAGAACTGGGATTACAGACCTGCATCACCACATGCATTCTTCTAGTTTATATTTTTATTTTGCTTTAGTTCTTACAATCTCCATATGACAATTAGGTAGTTCTCTATGATATTATATTAATCATCAAATATAAGATATTGTATAAATATCAGTCCCATTTAGTATTTTTATAGGACTAGTATTAGAAATAACATTGATCATCACATTATCACAATCCCTTGATGATATTAAGCAAAAGTCCCCCAAATTAGTTGTAGCCAGAGGTAAAATTACAATGTTTGAAAGATACAGTCAAGTCAGAATTGTTATTTTCATTTTATTTTGTTGCTGGCCCACTAAGTAATTTTGAACCATAGGTAAGGGAAGACACAGACTCCCTCTATTATCTGACTTGACTGAAATACCACAGAGGGATCTCATTATGATGATAACATTTTTCTTGTTGTACAAGGTGCTGCATCTGTGTAATATAACCACAGTATGACCTCAACAAGGGGTTTGACAAGGTATTTGGCAATGTACAGGGAGAAGAAAAACATAGCCCACCTGCCTGGTTACTGTAGATTGTGACTCTACATGACTCCACTTGATGTAGTGGAAAAGATTATGCACCCCTTGAAATTGACATAAAATTCTTTCCTACTTTGGAATTTATATTTTGCTAGTCTTAAAAAAGGAAGAATAAAAAGAAGGAGGAGGAGGAGGAGAAAGAGAAAAAACAAAACAAACAAATGAAACAACAGAAAAATGGGATCATCCTTTAAAACTAAAATAGCCCCAGAGGGACATTCACCAAGTGCTCTGTGATTATAGGTTCCTGTAACATTAAAGTTCATTATGAAGTATAATTATAATGCACAATAATAGTATATATAAAGAAAAATAAAATGGAGAGAAGTAAAATGGAGAGGAAAGTCAACATTTCAATTAAAATTGTGAACTGACAAAAATGTACTAGGGAAAAATGTTTTGAATTTGGAAACTGTTTGCTATTAATACATTTCTAAATATACTTTAAGTGTTCAAGTACATAATTATATAAATCACATATCTTAACACCATAATTGAAAGTAACCAGTTCCCTCTTATACTGAGTATTGAAATGTGAATTATCATGGAAATATTTGTGTATCTACTACAGGATCCATTTTATCTATCACCTCCTCCCTGAAGCCTTCCTTACAATCATTTATAATACAGACTTTATTTGCTTATAATATTTCAACAAATAAATATAATTTAGTAATTTTCTGGTTTCCACCATGGATAGTTTTGGATTTATTATGCTTTTGAACACAAATGTGTGAGGAAAGTAAGAGAAATCTTTGGCTATTGAAATGGGAAGAATGACTAGTGTCCAGTACTCATTATATAGAAAGAAGATTGAGTTGATCCAGTCACTCATTAAATTCTATATACTTATTTGTTTATTTATTTATTTATTGGTACTGGGGATTGAACTTAGGGGCACTCTACCTCTGAGCTATACACCCAAACTTTTTTATATTTTATTTTGAAATAGGGTCTTGCTAATTTGCTGAGGCTGACCTCAAATATTATCTCAGCCTCCCAGATGAGATTACAGGCATGTACCACCACACCTGGCTCCATGCTTACTTGTTTAAATTGTAAGTATTCAATTGACAAATAAATGTCATATGCATTTAAGATATGCTGTGGTGAATTGATAGGTATGAACCATGTGCAATAAATATCACTATCAAATTAAATCAATCACCCCCTGTAATGTATATTAGATCCCTAGAACTTATTTTCTCTTATAACTGAAAGATTTACTCATCGGAAAATATCTCCCCATTTCTCCCATCCCTACCTCCTCAATTCTCAGGTTCACTAACTTCAACTTTTTGAAATTTCACATTTTATATTTTTCTAAAAGTGTTTTATTGGGACTTACATGATAAATAATATCCTCAGTGCAATAATTTATATAAGCTTTCAAATTTTACTCTATTTTATTTTATCATTTCAATCAGACTTCAAAGAAAATGCTACACATTAATAAGACTAACCGGACATCCCTTTTCTAATTTCTTATTTTAATTTTAATGATTTGCTGTCCAAGGCTATTTTATCAATGGGAGAATAAAGGATATTATTATATAAGACAGAGATTCCTGCACTACTGAGCTACAAATACCACACAGTTTAGAAAATAAACTTTTTTTTTTTTTTTTGGTACTGGGAATTGAACTCAGGGGCATTCTACCTCCGAGCTATACCCCCAGCCCTATTTTTTATTCTTTATTTTGAAACAGGGTCTCACTAAGTTGTGGAGTGCCTCACTAGGTAGCTGAGGCTGGCCACAAACCCAGATCCTCCAGTCTCAGCCTCCCAAATGCTGGGATTACAAGCGTACGCCACCACGCCTGGCAAAAATAAACATTTTTATTCTTGAAAATATTAGGCTCAAATGTTGTAGTTGGCCAATACTATATTAATTTCTTCTAATTCTAAAATTCCATTATATAATCACTCTCTTTCCAAGTCAGACATCTTCCTAAGTTTGCAATGCTAACAGTGAGAAATAATTTTAAAAAATAACAGCAATGAGATATATATTTTTTAGATAAAACTAAATTTCATTAAATATTTAGAGTGAAACATAAATGTAATCAACATTTAGATACTTGAAAAGATGTTGATATTTTGCTAAAATATTCAGTCTTTTTCCAGATGTCTGGCAGCACACAAGGAAAACAAAACACTTTGTGAATAAACATAAGCTCAATTACACCAAAATGCCATTTTTCCACTGATTTCCAATTTTCTTTCTAAGAGAGGACATAATCATGGGTTGGGTGATTGTAGAGATTAACAATCCTGGCTTCTAAGAACAGGGTAATATCGTGCACCCAGTCATTGCTATGCCTCTGTCATTTTACAAAGACTGAATTAAGTGATCATAAAAGTCTTTTTTTTTTTCTTGTTTTCACAGTCATTTTGATATGACCCAAAATAAGCTACATGGTGAGTTTTACATAGGTATTTATGCCACAACATAACTTTACGACACCTAAAAGTGCTGAGTGAGAGCAGTGAGTTTACAATGTTCCCTCATATGTCAGAGCTAGGTAGAAATAGAAATAAAAAAAGGAATTCCATACAAAGGAGGAGAAACTCCAGTGGAGCAATGGAGGAGGTATAAGGGAGAGAGGTGGGTGGGGAAGGGAGATTTGATGAAGGAAACACTTCAATTGACATGATGCACATATACAAAATTATCAATGCTAACCTCAATAGCGTGCACAGGGAAGGGAAGAGAATGGGGGAAAAGGGTAGGAGTCGGAATGGGGAGCTCACCAAGTGCTGTGTGCAAGTATGTCTCGATTGCTCTGAACATCATAATGTATGATTACAATAAACCAATAAAAGTAAAAAGATAAGTTTTAGTGGAATATACTTTCCATACATCCAGCTTCCAGGGTGTGATCTGTTCTTCTCAGTTGTTCACTCTCCAGCTTCCAAAGTACTGAATACACTAATGTGCTTCAGAAGGGTCCACCCACACCAACACTGAGAGAGAAATATGTGCTGGCAACTGTCACTTACTCAACAGTATGGATTTTGCTTTCTGTTTCAATACCTTTGGAAATGATCACAGTTATAATTATATCTCTCCTAAGGGGATAAATGTGTATTTTCATCATATGATTATGACTGTCCATATAAATCTCAGGAACATTTGCCTGAAATATGATTGGAGCCATTAAAGAAAAAGTTCCAGGCTGTTGTAACCAATAAGAATGGTTGATGGGGTAATTCAGAAAAGGCTTATAGACAACAATTTTGTGAGGAATACTTTCATTTTACTAAACTTGTGATGATTTACATGCGGTCTACTATGGGGTAGATTAAAAATCTAAAATGGAGTTAATCTACCACTACACTCAGGCATCTATTAGAGTCAAGATTTGAAAGTCCAGAAGAGACTCTACTAATTTCCACTATTCCTAGGACACACACACAAAAAAACCAACTAAAATAATTAACTAAAGCTATGGGAATTCAGACAATAATGACTACTTCAAGTGTGCAACTGTCATCATTGGAAACATGACTGAAAAGTCTCCAAAGTTTGTATAGCAGTCTCTACATAGTCTAAACCTCAGAGCTTGTGCCAGCTATAATCACAAATAAGGATCAGTGATAGACATTAAGACAATCTGACAATAGAGGGGCTGGATTAGGAACAAAATTGCTGTATCTTCTTTTATTTTGTAGCACTAAATTTTTCATCAATTTCTTCAATGGATGGAATTAGAAGTAAAACTGTGTTGAGATTATATTTAGATGTCATCTGCAGTAAATATGTGTGAGTGGGTGTATGCACGTATGTGTGTGTGTGTGTGTGTGTGTGTGTGTGTGTGTGTGTTCAAAACTGAGCTGCGTGTGAGGAATCTACTGTGGCAATAGCTGAAGACCTTGAAATATCTGACCTGTATACACTATCCTCTCAGGATCCTGAGCCTTAATTTCCCACAGCCTTAATTTCTCACCAATGCCTAAGAGGCTTCCCAGCATAACCTAGGAACGGCTTTGCAGAGATCCCCGGCTCATCATCTGCTGGACTTGAGCAAGTTCATGTAGCGTCTGCGATGGGCTGGATGAAGAGCGGCTGCCCTGACCAGAGGGGCCACAGGATAGAGGATGACCAAAGGTCTCCAGGTTAGAAATTGTGTCAAACTAATGACAAAGAAGGCCTCTTAGAGAGTTGTCATCAGCAACTGCACCACACCTGAATCTGAATGAGGCTGAGACCCTCTCTCCCACAACTCCTCATTAATCACTTAATTGCATTCACCTTTGACTCGCTGCAGAGGCTAATTTACTGATGTTCATAAACTCATAAAACCAGAAGCAGAGGAAGGAGGGCTATCAAGGAAAGCTCTAGGGAAGGAGATGAAGATGGAAAAGGATTTGTGAGCGAGCACAGAGGTCAAAATTACTTACTTTAGCTGAAAAGAGAGATTGTAATATAAATCGTCTGTGAACATAACAATCCTAAAGGGGTAAGATTAAACATCCCTTTTTACAAAGAGTGTTAGTTTACTGGTCCTTAACTAATAGAATTTTTAGTTTTGCAGTGTACTGGAATAAAATACACATAAGCAAAAAATAAAAATCCTTCATTTGTCTAAGAACTATCTCAACCATACTGTCACAAATAATTACTTTCAATCAAAACTCCAGTACCCATTGTGAGGTTTCCAGTAACTCAATCTCTTAGAAATGTCTTTCAAATGAATTTCATGCTTGTTTTGCAGTGTCATATGTCCATTATTTCCAGGCAAGAGTTCTTTGTAGCATCTATCAAATTATTGTCTTTTAAGCAGTGTACTGAAATATGTCTGTATTTTTAGGCCTCTGTATTTGTTATAGTTAATTGCAGTGCTCTACAAAGACTGACAATTTCTTTGAAATGCTTTCAAATAGTTTCTTAAAAAGCAAATCTGACTCCTATGTCAGTGGCCAAAAGGATTTATAAAATTAAAATTGTGATTCCATTTTGAAAGGTTACCATAAAACAATATATAAGAAACATAAAAAATAGCACTTCCTTTTCTTAAAATATTTGTGAAATAATATAAATTCTGTAAATGAAAGCCCAACTTACCAGAATTCTGTGCATAGGAACCAAAATGAAGGAAAGTTTAGAAAAATACGGTGCTAACATTATTTAGCATTATCCTAGAGACTGGAAACTGAGTTGTATAAAGTTATCTCTTTTTTTGTTCTCCAATAGTTCAAAGGGCTTATCTTTTCTAGTTTCTTTCCCAGATAAGTGTTTGTCAACCCTGGGGGGCAAATTAGAAATACCTGGCTCATTTTAAATAAAATGTTTGCTCAGATCTCAGTCTCAGACACACACACAATTGGTCTCAGATGAGATTTGAGGGGCATGAGTATTTTTAGATATGATTCATATATGTATCAGATACGTCTACAAGTACAATGTGTTCAATTATTATTATAAATGCATATATCAAAGCATTGTACATGCATATATGCACTATACAATATATAAATATATACATATATATAAGGTAAAACATATTACATTAACTGCATATCCTAACATTTTATATAATTGCTTATACAGTTTATATAGATATACATTATATGTACATTTATGACATTTACACATTTTGTATTTGTATTATCTACATATGTTTTAAATGATTGCCAGAAAGATAGAAATACACATAGCTATAGATAATTATATATATATATATATATATATATATATATATAAAATCATGTTTCCAGTGATTTTTATAAGGCAAGTTAGATCATATCTACTGATTATTGTACAAATTCCTCTGAGTTTTGTAATGAAGAGCAATGATGACCTAGAATACAGAATTGTGATGGAGGCAGAAAACACAACTGTCAACACCCGTTGCCACTAGTTTTGTAGGGACAGGTCTTAGAATTTCTTATTTATGGAATATACTTTTGTAAAATAAGGAACAAAAGCATATCAGTGAGCTCCCAACTGTGTTCTCTTAAAATACAAGTCTGCTCAAGACTCCCCTGTGACTTAACTCTCAGAGTGAGAAATAAAACAGAGGAAACAAAACAAAGATTAAAAAAATTTTTTTTTAAATTTTAAAACAGGGTCTTGCTAAGTTGCTGAGTCTATTTGAAACTGCAACCCTCCTATTTCAGTCTCCCAAGTACTGAGATTTCAGGCGTACACCACCATGCCTGACTAATAGGTCATATTTTATTGAAAAAGTCAATTATATCCATTTTACATACATAATTTTCATTACCATAAATTACTTCTTAAACATCCAGATTGCCTCTATCTCTTCATATGGCTCCCTGTCAAGACCTAGAATTTGTTTTTGATTTATTTGCATTCTACATCCATTGTGTAAGTTTGCTAGGACCACAACAAAATAAAACAAGCTGGGTGGCTTAAACATCAGAGGTATATTATTTTACAGTTCTCCTAACTGGGAGTCCTGGTTTCTCTTGTGGCCTGTCTCTTTTTCTTGCAATATCTGCCTTTCTGCTGTGTCACCTCCTGGCTTTTCCCCTGTCACACACTCCCATCATATGTCTCTCTTCTCATTAGGAAACACATCCTTCTTGTTGTGTTGTCACCTCTCTGTGCCTGATTCCATATATGGAAGTCCATGTTCTTATATCAGCTTTCTATGAGAATTTGGATTTAGCCATTTGACCTCATTTACCAGAATTACCCTTCCAAAAGCCTTGTTTCCAAGTATAGTCTTATTCTGAGGTACTGGGGATTAGAATTTCAATGTGTGAATTTTGGATAGACAATAAGCCCATGCTAACTACCAAATCAAAACAAACACTGACTTTTCCCAATTATTTTTTCTAAATCTTTCTCACAGCTCACTGTTTCTGCCCTTCTTCTCCCAATCCTCCTAACATCCATCTCTTGACTTTAGTCTCTGCCTCCTCTAAACCACAGTCTTTCTTACCTTGATCAGCTTAAACAACACTTTCCCGGGACATCTTTCAACTACTCTTCCCCTTATTGCATGTCACTGTTCTTACTGTGACCGTATAATGATCTCTCTGGTTGGTTGACTGAGTCGGTGTGCCAAGGTTCAAAACCACTAACTAGATGTGAAATCCAGGCAAACTTATTCAAAATCTGTGTCTTAGTTTCCTTGTATATAATGACACTTAATTGCTTTCTTCATGCATGAAAAAGTACATGAGTTAAGCCAAGTGGCATGGGGGTGCAGGCACACCTGTAATCCCAGTGCTTGGGAGGAGGAGACAAGAGGATTGCGGGTTCAAAGCCAGCATATACTAGAAGTAGAACACCCCTGGGTTCATTCCCCATTACCACAAAAACAAAGTAGAAAAGAAAAAGAAAAAATATACACTACAAATAAAACATTAGCTACTTGGAGCAGTTTTTGTTTATTTGCTTGTTTGTTCCTCTTAATACTCCTCTCTCTGCTCCCCACCATAAGACCTGCAGTTCTAGCTCCTGCTTACAAGCCAGTCTGTATGTATGGATATCTCCAGAACTGTGAGCTAATAAACTTCTTCTTCCTCTAAGTTTTGCTGTCAGGTGTTTGGGTCACAGCAGTGAGGATTCCAACTGAAACAGCTGCTCTGATTCATTTAATCTTCATCTATGCACAGGCTGCTTCCTTCAGGAAGCCAAGAAGCTCTTCTGTTGTGCTCACAACTGTATCCCAGATGCCTCATATGGGGCTGAATTCTATGTCGGATATGGATTGTTGGGATGAATGATGTCAGAAACATAGAAAATTCTAGTCCTTTATAATTGGAAGAGGATTCATAATTGAGACTAATGCACCACTGAGGAAAAGCTTTAGAGGTGCAGGTTAGAAGTAGACATTTTTTGAACAGAGAGGGTTCCTATTGAGAAAATGCTCCGGAGATACACACAGTTATCATGTTTTAAAGAACATTTTATTATTTGCAATGTGCACAGGGGAAAGACAGAAAGCTCAGCTTCAGCAGGTGCTCTGGCAAGAACAGCAGAGAGTTCAATATTTAAAAAGATGTGAATTGATACAGGCTTTACATTTAAAACAGAGGACTTCGGTGTCAACACTGTATGCCCCAAAGCAGTGGAATAGGTCCAAAGGAAACTTGTAAGTGCCAATGTAAGCCAGCAGTTGGGGTACCAGGCTGACTTGCAAATATATGTTTAAAAAATAGCATTCCTGAAAACCACTAAATACAAGTCTCCTTTAAATCACTGTATATTGCTTTTGAAGGCTAGGCTGTGTAGTCTTTTTCAGTATCTTTCCTTATTTTCTAACAGAGTAATTTAGGAGGCACTTAACTCAGTGTTTTTATTTTGTTTTGTTTGTGAAACAACAAAAGCTTCTTTTTCCTTGAAGACTTCTTATTTGCTTTGCTTTACTCATTTTTAACTTCAAAGAGGTTTCTGAACAAAAAAGGAAATTTCTTTAGAGTGAAAACAAAGGCTTTTGGTTAAGAGGTTCTCTAGGTATTTAGAAACTCAAAGTGAACTCACTTGAAACAAGAGACTTCAGTTAGAATGTGTAGCAACATGTTTGTATTGTTTCTTAATAATATAAAGTACATCATTAGTTTTCAATTATCATGAAGATAGAGATGGAGAAGTAGAAATAAGAGATTATGATAGGAAGCATATTTTCCCCCTCAACATTCAGACTTTCTCCATTTGGGACTGCTATCTAGATTCCCTTGGAAATCATAAAGATAATGAATGCAGTTTCCATGTCTGAATTTGAGAACCGAGAGAGATCCTCCCATATGGATTCCATATTAGAATATTTCTTCACCAAAATACATGACGCATAAATAATTGATACTTGTTTTTTTTTTTTTTTTCTTTTTATCCTTGGATCATCTATAGTTATAAAGTTCCTAATCAAAGTTTGCACTTAACAAAATCTACTAAATCACAGAAATGTGTGCTTATAATCAGTCATTCAACTTATTCTTTAGTAGTTATACCATTTTGGTTACACTTTTTAAAATATTAAACATTTTTTAAAGGATTACCTCAAGGACTCTTAGGGATTCCTCTTTCAGAATGTGAAATATAAGCTCCATTACTTTAGCTAATATTCATATAAACTTCACACCAAGGTAAAGAGAGAAAAATGAAAAATAATTGAGACTCTGGAATACTGAAAATTCATTTTTACTTTTCGCTAATGGAATCTATTTATTCACAGCGAAGAAAAATGTGCTTTAAGAAAAAATTATCTTCCTTGGAATAGAGTCTAACTTGCTTGCAGATTTGTCTTCTAATTTTTCCTAGTACTTTGATGTTGCCTAATTAAAGATAAAGATTATTACTATAATTAGTTAGTGAATTGGGCTAAACCAGTGTTTTTTTTTTTTTTTTTTTTTTTTTGTCATTGCTTGCAACTGCTCAAATACTAGGGTAAGGATTAATTTTCAAGCAAGGTGATTTTCATACAATTATAGTTTATGTAACAGTGATATGTTTGCCTTTTGATCCCCTCTATTTATGGAATGGAAGGAAATTAAAAAGTAGAGTAATTTCTTACCTTTGTACATTAAATTTTATTTTCTCCTCTTAAATCTCCTTCCTGCCCTAAGTAAAACTTCAGAGGAAATTGTGGCTAATATATAGACATTGTGCATGAAGACAGGCTCAAGGGAAATTCATTCAAATATATATATATATTATATTCATATATATTATATATATTCATATATATATTATATATATTCATATATATATATATATATATATATATATATATATATATATATATTTGGGTGGAAATAGCTAGACATTTACAAATACAGTTTTCTTTTACCAAGAACATAGGCAGTTGACATTTGCAGGTCCTTTTGCAGTTAAGTTGAGGCCATGCCATTCTTTGGCCAAAATAATGTGGGCAGAGGTTCTTGTGGTCCTGATCTATAGAATAATTTTTAGGGTCTGTTTTTAGCCAGATATAAAAGCAAAGGAATGCAAAATAGAGAAACTGCCCAATGAATGAATTCTAGATACCTTACTTACCTTTTGGAAAAAGACTATCCTAGAGGGCAAGCATATGTGTACCATCCTTCAAGATAGCAAGAAATACATTTTAAATAGATTAAACCGTAAAGGTTTGAGGATTTGCTTTTCAAAAGCTATTAAGAATTTGCATAGCTAATAATTAACCTGCTATATATGCTAGCCACGTTTCTAGGACTTTTACATTTACACATGGCAAAAGCTATATGATAATCAGCAGGTATATAGAACTGACCCTGAATTTTAACATATCCCTTAATAAAAACAATGCAACCATTATAAATGATCAATAGATTCATAGGACAGTATTCCATTCCTGTCATTAGAAGTAATTTTCTACTTTATAGTATTTATTATTATTATTTTGGATGTTATAAGTGAGTATTAATTAGTACTAAGTTTTTGTTCTAACAAGCAAGAATTTCAAATTTACAATAACAACATAGAAACCACCTCAAGGGAATATATGTTACATGATTTTATACTTGAAATGCTAATACATATGTAAATTTTATTCCCTACATACATTTACTGTAATATTGACTTAACTATACTTTCTCTTAAGTCATAATGATATTCATTGATATAATTTCAATTAATGTCATGTAATTAGTCAAAGGTGTGAAGAATAAATGCTACTTTACTGAAATATATAACTATATTCTTAATGAATATTTAAAACCATATATATTCTTCATTCATCATGTAAATTATATGATTCACCTCTCAAGATACAAAGATGCATGCCTTTTGTTGTTGGTTAACATTTTAATTTTGGAATTGAACTTGTGGGAGAATTTCACACTCAGTTTTGAAGAAGGCACTGCAAATTTTATTTTTAGAACAATTTGAAATTTTGTCCCAAGACTGAAGGCTCAGTTGGTTAGAATCTATTGATTTTTTAAATTAAAATCCTCATGAAAAGCAACTTGATTTCTCTAAATAAAATAGTCTAACAACTAACCTGTACCTGAATCTATTATCATGGTATGCACGCATTAGAGATAGTTTCTTTCCTATTCTTAGAAAAGCAATTCTTAGATTCTAAGAATAGGGTGAGAACAAATGCTTCTAATAAGCTGATAATATTTTAATAACTTCTTTATTTTATTCAGCATATTATACTATTTTAAATATTTTATTTCATTCTTGGAAGTACTGAATCATAATTTACCATACTAGATTATTTCTGAGAGAAAACTGCTGGTATGTGCTTTTTTTCAAAGGTGAATGTCTGTCACTGGATTCTCATATATCAAAAGAGGAATTATAGTCATCTTCCCCAAATTGGGATTCTTTAATTCTCAGCCAACATATTAGTCTTTAATCTTTTTCTTCATGTTCTCTGCCTATGAAGAACTGTGCTTTCAGTTTGGAACTTTATTTAAATAATTTTGTATTGAAAAATTCCAATACACTCCTTCCCCAAACACAGACACACACAGACACCCCCCCCACACACACACTTTATACTTCTGTTTCTAGTAGACTGCCTGAAATCTGATTTCAGAATATAACTGTGATACACAAGCATGACAATAAAGTAATGAAAATGGTTTCCTTAGGTAACTCTGTCAAAGTATTTCAGTAAAAGACACTTCACAATGTTATCTGCAAAGGCAGCCTCATGGGTGAGCTAGGAAATAATAAGGCCGAAGAGAAAGTTTTTATAAAGGTTTATTGGCAAAACAGTAAGACAAGTAAGAACTATAAGAAAAAGTGCCAGTTATCATTATATTAATTCCTGGGGGGAAATATTGAAGAAGAGAGCAGGAGTCAGGGTAGCAAGTGGAGAGAGATGTTGAAGACCCATGGAAGGAGGAAATAAGGAAAGATGGGGAGGGTAATGGAGAATGAGGTTTATAAGAAGAATTTTAAGGATAAAGAAACTTTTAAAAATGTTCTCTGAAACTCTTGCTTTGTGTTTTGTGATTGCATCCTCTCATTTTTTCTCCAATATTCTGTGGTTAACATTTACATTATTATTAATTACAATAATTATTAATTACAAGACTATTTGGAATTGCATTTTCTCATTTACTTTTGATGTTCTTGCAAGGTTTTAGTTTTTAATAATTTGAGGAACATTTGTACATTGAACATGGCTCTCAGTGAAGAGTTCTTAGCTCATTATGACCCAGATAAGTTCAAGATAATAGATTAGCTTATAATTTGAATCAAGGATAACAGTCATTGTACAATGTATTCTACCAAATAATCTGCACCTAAAAATATCATGATGAGATTTGGGGAAATAAGGAATATCATTCTAATTTGCATTGCCAGAGTAACAATCTTTGCTTACACGCTGGTCTACTATCTGAATATAATTTGAAGAAAAAAGAGAAATACTTAAAGGATCATGTTAATTCTTGTGCAATTAGAGGTTAAAACAAAGACAAAGCAAAAGGAATCTTCAATATATGAAGATATTTAAATATATATATATGTATTTATCCAAGTATCCTTGTAATTTGACACTAAAAACAAAGTTGTTTATTGAACATCCATTATTGTATTAGTGCCTAGGTACATGGATAAAGAAAACAGATCAAGATTTTTCTCCCGTGAAGAAAAATCTAGTTGGGAGTAAAGCAGATTAAAATAAACCAATTCATGAATGAGTACATTACAAAGTAGAAAATTCTGTGAGTATAAAGAAATGCTGAGTAAAGAGTAACAATGACATTGGTGGTGAACTACAAATGGAAACTGAGACAAGGTTAGCAAAGGAAGCAGATCATACAGACCAGACCCCTGTATGGCACTCTCAGGTTATTTATAGTAAGTGTTTCAGCAAACAGGAAGGAATCCATCAGGAGACTTTTCTCTGTATCTTGAACTCATATATGTAAACTGGAACTAAAATCAGAAGCATTTCTTTTAAATTACTTTAGAAAAATATCATAAGCCAATCCAAAGGAGTGAAGCATCCAACTGAGAACTCCCACTGAACCACAAGTAGAGACATCGAATCCCTTTCCGTAGCCAATCAAGCCATTTCTTTATTTCCATGTTTAGGCTATGGAACCTGACTGCTCAAGTTGTTGGAGAATAGTTCTCTGAACCTCTTCTGGGTTTCAGAGCTGCTGGACTACTGACTGTTTCTTTACCTAAGTGAACTAAGCTTATTTTGTCTAAAGTATTTCTTGTAACATATGTGACCTCTGAGGTCATAAGAGGAAGAATGAAATGAATTTAGTAAAGCCTTGTAAGGATCGCTCTGGCTACACGGGGAGAAGAGCTTGAAGGAGAACAAGTTGGATAAGAAGATGAGCTAGGACAAAAGGGTCTTGTTGAGAGAGGATAGTGGTTTAGACCAGCTGATGAAAAGGTAGACAGGGTAAATATTTTAATGTGAGAAATTCAGAATCCTGAACCCCAGTGCCCCTATAATATTTACACTTGAGAAAAGAATCAGCAAAAGTGATTGAGAAGAATTGTCTAGTGAGGCAAAAAGTCTATGACTGAGCTGTGTTATGGAAGCAGGGGAAGTTCCAGAAAAAAAGAAAGCCTCTAATATTTCTTTAGGAAGATAAAGATTTTAAAATTACCATGGATCAAACCTAATGAGATTGATGAATAACTTTGCTAAAAGTAAGATTAAAACATGTAAAGAGGTCAAATATGATTTTTATGTGAGTATAGGCTCTAAGACATTTTTTTTTGTAATGGGGATTGAAACCAGCATCATTCTACCTCTGTGCCTCACTCCTAGCTCTATTTCTTCTTCTTATTTTTTTTTTACTTTGAAACAAGTTTTCGCTAAATTATCATGCACTGCTGGCCACAAACCTGCGATTCTCCTATCTCAGTCTTCCAAGTACTGGACTTCGAGTCATACACCACTGGGCCAGGCTGCTCCAAGACTTTTATTTTTTATTTTTATACATTTATTGGTGCATTATAGTATCATATAATAATGTAGTTCATAGGGATAGTAACATATATGCATATAGCACTTTTCGCATCCCAGATGCTGTGTCAGGCAGGCTGTGTCAGCTTGGAGGATATTCAAGAGGAAATGAGAGTTCATGGGTCAAAAGGAGAACCAAGTTCAAAGCCTCTTTCCTGGTCTCCCTCCATACACATAAGGCACCAGGGTTCTCCCACACCTTAGAATTATAGGAACCTAAGAACATGAAGAGACCAGCAATGTTTGTTGAGGGACAGATTCACAGCAAAGGAGAAGAGGCAGGGCTCTGTTGCATATTGAGAGAAGAGTAGGTCCCCAGAAAAAGAGTGTTGTAAAATCT